>RJWJ010030366.1:0-19957 GCA_004363605.1 Indri indri | reverse complement strand
ACATTTGAGTAACCAAAATGATTGAATTGTAAAAATGCACCGTTTGTAGAAAGAGGAAGGTATTTTGGCTTTCATTTTCTTTTAAAATATTTTTTTCTGGGACAACGCAGTGTAAGATTATACGTAGGTATTTAAGAATTGACACATAATTTGTTATTTGAAATCCCCAATCTAACATTGAATGTGATGCATAGATTTTATCTTGAAAAATAAACCCTACAAGCATGCTGCATTTATTGATATCAGTGATATGAAGCAGTAGTTTCCAATACATCTGAGTATGAGGAAACATACTGGAAAATCATGAGAATGTAGTTTTATTTTTAGCATTTGTACATTGAGAAAATATTATATTATGTAAAAGATAAAATCGAAGCATAGCAATATTTTAAAAAACAATTTGCATATTATTAATCAAAGTATTTATATACTTAAAAAACCATATATGTATGTAAAATGTTACAGCAGTTCACAGACACTGCTTGATAATTATTGTTTACAGGCCAGCTGGAATAAGGTCATGGCTCCCCAGGCATATGAAGCCTACAGTTTGGGAATCATTGTTCTAAGAGCTCTTTTATGTATTTTATTTTATTCTTTTGCTCTTTCTGTCTCTCCTTCCCATAACCTTCCTCTTACTGTCTTTTCTCATTAATTGTCAATAATGATTTCTGGCATAGATTAGAATACCTAAAATACAGAGTGTGATTTTTGTCAAAACAGTTTTAATAAAAAACGATGAAGTCACTGAGTGAAAAAACAAAGTAGGAGTTGTGCACATACAATAGTCCTACCTGCTGAAGTAGATATCCAAGGTCACCTGACAGCCACCTCTTATGTAAAAATGGAGTACAAGTTAAAGTTTCATAACTATTTGCCAGGAATGTATAAGAAAATCATCTGTGAAAAAGCTTTTCTAATAAGACAAACATATGCTAGCTACAAATGTGCTTTGTACCTGACAGTTAAATAATTCCACTTTCTGAGTAATTGATAGTGGAAACAGAACAAAATGCTTTAAAAAGTTTTAATCAGCCACGGGTTTACTGTGCTTATAATCCTCTTAAGTTTCTAGTGTCAATGTGTTGATTGAACTGAGTGATATAAGACATGCATGATCATACAATGTTCATTTTTTTCCATTGAACAAGTTTTTTGATTGTGTGTTTGATGTGCTGCAGTCAAAAGCTAATGAACTAGTAGGGAAGCTCAGTCACAGATAGGAACAACCATAACAAAGGTTATGAAATGATGAGTTAAAAAATGTATGCACAGATATATTTTCACTTTCAAAAAAAAAAAAAGCAAATTCTGTCAAGTTAAGCCATTACTTAACTTCGCTTCCTCTTCAAGACAAATGCTTACACTAGCAAGGAGCATTCTAACTATCCCTTCCACTGACAACATTATTTACTTCACTTTCTAAACTCCATTTATATTTTGCAACTAGCCTCAATTATATATATTAACAAAAAGCCTTGTAAAGATTTTATTCCATATTGATTCTGCACCCTAGCACCTTCTTTGAGGACAAAGTTTATTTCTTAGTTATGGTGGTTTCACTATTTAATACAACATCGGGCACATAGTATTCTCTCAAGAGTTTACTCATATTTAACATACTTTTAATTTTGTTTATTGAATTATCTACTTTCCCACTGTTGAAAAATGATCTGTAATGGCTTAACTTGATGGAATTTGCTTTTTTTTTTTTGAAAGTGAAAATATATCTGTGCGTACATTTTTTAATTCATCATTTCATAACCTTGTTATGGTTGTTCCTATCTGTGACTGAGATTCCCTACTAGTTCATTAGCTTTTGAGTGATAGAAGTAGGGAGAGTTTTATAAGCAGAGAGAGGACCATGGACATAAGAACAGAGACCATTGCAAAGGAGTTAATATAGGTAGAAAATAAATTATACAGGTAGAGAATAATTTATAGATAGAGAATCATTTACACAATTGAAAAGTTTGGTGGGAACAAGATTATGAAGGAACTAAAAACCATCTTAATCATTTAAGGTTCAATTAGGAAAGCTGAACCATTAAGAATAGTATGTGCTAAAGGATTTCTTGTAGAAACAGGCTCTACATGGTTATAAGAAAACTTTGAGAGTAGAGATCCAGAAACATAAACTGAAGCACCCGAGAAGAGTCATCAGTTAATACTTTTGAAGCTCTGGCATGGGTGGACAAGTCAGAATTTACAAAGTAATCTGGAAAGCCAAGAATGTCTAGCGCCCAGAGCAGGACGACAAAGGGGAGCTGGGAGTGAGGTCTGTGGAAAACCATGCCTCTGCCTAGCTGCCAGTTCTTTCGGTTCACAGCTGCTGTTGGAAGCCAGGAAAAAAAGAAAATATGGATGGGGAAAATCAGGACAGGCTGGAAACCGTAGCTGTGTCTGTGTGTCGCTCTGTCTAACCACAATGTCCTTTGGGGGTAATGGCTTTTACTTCATTTCTTAGCTGCTGCTTCACTTTTACCTTCCAAATATTGTATGAATTTCCCTTTGAAGGACTCTAACCTGGTGCCAACAAGGGAAAGATATGTCTTGAAATATAGTTCTAGCTTAATCAAGTTTACAGAGTAAAAACCATTATCACATCTTAATGACTCTTAAATTTTTACAATGTATGGTGGAGAGTCATTAGGTATGTTGAGGATGGTGAGTAACAAGATCATATATTTTGATTTAGGAAAGCAACTCTGATCATAGTGTGTAGAATGTATTGCTAGAGAGATCAATGGAAAATACAAAAAAAAAAAAAAAAAAAAAAAAAAAAAAAAAAAAAAAAAAAAAAAAAAAAAAAAAAAAAAAAAAAAAAAGCCAAACGATTTAGGGTATTTGTTCTGTCTTCCAGATAAGGGATTGTGTGATTATAAAGTAAGGAAAAGGAAGTGAGAACAAAAAGGAAATGGCAGATTTAAGATATATCAGAGCTTAAAATGATAGGACACATTGTCTTTAAACTCATATGTTAGGCTCCTGATCAATATACATTATAGGTCAGAGTAACCTCTAAAGAAATATGAGATACAAGATCAAAATATAGAGACACCTGAAGAGTCCAGTAGCTTCAAAGGAAAACCACAATTTGTGCAATATATTCTAAGAGAAATAGAGGCACCAAAACAGACTCGGCAAATATTTTAATGATTAAAAAAAATAACAAAGTAAAGGGAAATAGATGGCAGAGGGCAAGATGGCTGACTAGTGACATTGCTTGGTGGAGCGTCCCAGAGGGAAGGAGGGTTTTAGATAAAGGAACAGGGGGAAGGGCACGACTCAGGTGCAGTTCAGAGGAAAAAGTGCTGGAGCCTGCTGGGGACTTCGTGGAGGGAAATTAAGAAGCAGAACAGGAAAAGGAAAAAGAAGAAAAGATACTGGTGAGAATCGAACCCGGAGAGGCTCAGAGCCCAGCAAGGGGAGATCCTGCTTCTCTTTCCCACACACCTTTGGTAATCAGCGGGCTACCGAGTTGTTTGGAAGCTTTTCCATCCTTATGACCCCAAGAGCTGCTGTAACCACTGAATGGAGCACGTGCGTGATCGCAGAGTTTGGACATTTCCTTCAGGCTTCCTGCCAGGGAGAGGGACCAGAGGAGCCGGAGTTCCTTCACTCTTCCATTCAGACTCTTTTCCTCCCCTCCCTCTCCCCTGCCCACCGCAGCCAGGAAGGCAGATCGAGCCCAGACTTTCAGAGTGGCCACCTTTTATCAGTGGTAGCATCCTCCAGTCTGAGGTTTCCACAGATAGGAGTCTCACTGCTTTCCTTTTGAGAACCTGCAGTGGACCAAGTGATGCCCAGTCTGGGAGTCCCTTGCCTGCCGGCAAACCCCAGAGACACATACCAGTGGGTCAGACACACAGGTCGGATCCTGTGTCTCCAGGACTCAAGCGGGCTGGTAGGGGGCACGGGGGAGAGATAGATTTGAGAGCTTGACTTGGGAGCCGCGTGGGTAGAACTGACTGGAGAGTACAGTGCGGGTCTGAGCCCTGGCAATCTGGTGGCATGCCTGTCCCCCGACAGGAAAGTTGCACTGTCAGACTAGGGCTGGTCCCCTGGCACTGAGGTTCCCAGCGTGTAGTGCCAAGTGCAGGGAGTTCTGGCGCCTGTTTGCAGATAGACACTGGGGGCAGGGGTAGTGAGAGAGAGGTGGAGCTTACTGCCATACCTAGTGGGTGATTTATAGATGGCCGCTCCCCCATGAGCAGACTTTCCAGTTTAGAGAGGCCACTTTAACCCCCTCTCCCAGCAGCTTTTCCCAGAGGCCTGGGAGATGACCTTTGAGACCTCCCTAGACTTTTCAGAGGCATTAGGCTTGCCCAACCTAACCCCACCCAATCTCCCTCTTCCACCCACATCTGCTTCAGTGAGAACAAGCAATCCCCTGGGAGTTACAGTGCCCCTCCCACTGCCTGGAGCATTCAAATGTTTCTCTTTTAGAGCCTATTACAGGCACAAAAGAACTTTTCTGCAGTAGGCTCTTTCCTGCAAGCACCAACCACTGACAGGGAGAACAACTGTACAGCTCATTACAGCATTTACTGAATTAGTCAAACAGGGTGTGGCCAATTCTTACAGGCACCACCCACCAACTCAGAGATTAAGCTAGTGGTCCCAATACAATTCACACTGTTGAGAAGAGGGGAAGACAGCAGAATAGAAGCAACCCAAGAGGGCACTGCTTTTTAGGAGAGGAATAAAAGTTGCAGGCAGCTCGAGCTATGAGGGATCTACCTCCTCCATTGCAGACCTCTGGGCTGATAGGAGAGCTGCTCAGAGTATGTGCAGAGACATTGCACCAGACAGCAGGTGCAGCAGAGATCTGGTGGCTGCCAATCCTAGGTTTCCACAACCAATGCCATCCTGACTGCTCTGGTGCATGGAGCCATGTCTGCTCAGGACTCAGCTTCCCAGCAGCACACCTGCTGGGTTGGGGAGGGAGAGCAGAAGTTCCCCCTTGTTGTGCCCTGTGACTGGGGGCTGAGAATGCCTCCTCCCCTGCATGGGACCTGAGCAGAGGAGCCACAGATGCCATAGTCACCACCTGAGAAGCCTTGAGTGAGAGCCTCAGTGGGTCTTAGGTATGGGGGGAGAACCTTGGCTGACGAGCAGCTCCAGTGCAACCTCTGTAGAAAACAGTGTGAAGATTCCTCAAAAAACTAAAAGTAGACCTACCATTTGACCCAGTAATCCTACTATTGGATATCTACCCAAAGGAAAAGAAACCTTTTTTTTAATAAAAAAATACACCCTCTCGAATGTTTACTGCAGCACAATTCACAATTGCAAAGATGTGGAATCAACCGAAGTGCCCATCAATTTATGAGTGGGTTAATAAAATGTGGTCTATGTATATCATGAAGTACTACTAAGCCATAAAAAGATGAATTAATGCCTTTTGCAAACATTTGGATGGAACTGGATGGCATTCTTTTAAGTGAAGTATCCCAAGAATGGAAAAACAAACACCACATATACTTATTATTAAATTGAAACTAACTGATGAGCACACATGTGCACAGAGGGAAGTAAAACTCAGTGGAAATCAAGCAGGGGGGAGTGGGGAGGAGGAGAGGCTCAAAAACCTACCTAATGGGTACAATGAACACTGTTTGGGTGATGGGCACACCTATAGCCATGACTCAAGCCATACAAAAGTGATCCATGTAACCCAAAACATTTGTACCCCCTAGATATTTTGAAATAAAAAAGAAATAAGGGGATATAATAGCAATATGAAACTTAACAAAATATGATTAAAGAACATATGTAGGTGAGATATTATGTTTTAAAAATAAAATAGACCGAATAATACATTGACTAAATAGAAGAATAGACTTATGTGGGGAAAAAAATCAGTTACTTGGAAATTTACACATATTGTGGAATTCTCTCTTTGTTCTTTTTGTTATTTCTATTCAATTTTTAAGAGATTTCTCATTTGTATTTTTGTGTTCTTTGTTGTGCCTTTTATGGTTTTTACTCTCTCTTTGCCTTTTGTTTCTGAAATTGTTTTATCTCTTTCTTTCTTGCATATCACCATTTCTAATGCATATATTCCTATTCTATGGCTATCGCTTAAACTGTTTGCTATTTGTCTTTTCCTTGAGCTTTTTTGTTGTAGTTACTTCTACTTTGTGATCTTCCTTTATAGCTGCAAGTGCTTTAACATATGTAGGATTATATTCTAATTATATTGTAATTTCTTCCTTCATATTTCAATTGCTATACACTTATATTTGTTACAGGCCACCATTTTTTATTCTGCTGAGGTTCTTTATTAGGATAGTCATGCCACCATTTTATATATTTTATTTTATAGTATGTTTGAATGGATGCTGATTTCTTTTTTATTATTCACAATTTGGTTATGTTGGACTTCCTTGGATTGACCATAAACAGAAGCTTCCAGAGGAAGGATGAAAGGATCAGTGTGGATATCAAGTTTCTATCTTCAAGGTCTCCCTCTTCTGTTGCTATTGTAATGATCTGTTCCTTTACGTAGACAGCATTGTGCAATGAAGTATATAAAAAACTTATATTATTACCACCAATAATAGTTAAATAAAGAACTTGAATCTATGGTGTTTATATCCTGGTGTTGTACAATTAATTTTGTTAAAGAAAGAGTGGTTTATTATAAGGGTGATATTTAGACCTACTGACTCATTAGGATTGGCATTCTATTAACAACATATCCTCATATTCTCTTAGTGTATTCTTTGACACTTATTAAAAGGAGAAAAATCAATACCTGACAATTATCTTCAGAGAAAGGTAGAATTTTGATGCATTTAAATGTATTCAAGTTGGCTAAAATAAAAGAGGGCTGGAAAAAGCAAGTGTGTATCTGGAAAAATCTGGGAAATGAGTCATATAACAGGAAAATTATTTCTAAATGGGATTCGTTACAAAATTTAAAGAGATAGAATAAGACACATTTAATAGGTCCAATATATTGTATTTCTTTAACTTAATATGTTCAAGAGTCTATATATGTGTGTGTACATACAACAGTTTTATATGTAATCAATACTTATGCATATATATAAATAAAATATAATATTATAGTAGTATAGGTCTAGTAGTATATACCCTATATATACTACCATAAACCTACAAATATATAATTTCTATTCCTGGGATGGACTGTGGGACTAGAAATTCCCTGAAATAGTCTGTGAGACTCTGCATTTTTTAGGTAAAATTTAAGCATAACATAAAAAATAAAGAATTCAAGACTAAGTATTTTAAACCTCCATTATCATTTATAATTCCTATCCTTAGGTCCCTTTCTCCCTCTTTATTGTGTACAGACATACACTCACAAAAAAAGAAACTAAACAAAGTAAAACATGATTCTTCACATTCTCAAGAAGTGCATTAAAGAACCAATCTGACATTAAGGTAAGAGTTAGCTTTTAAGGGTGAAAACTCTTACCAATTGTTTCCTTGAATAAGAATTGGAAAGAGATTTCAGATCTTATGTTCCCTTGATGTTCATTCTCCATTCTGCATCTTGTATTTCTCCATTTCTGAATTATTCAATTTAAGAAAATCTATCTCCAGGGCTATCAAATGACAATATTTGTTGACTTTTTTTACTCAAGTTTCACAAAAAAATTGAGTACTTGCAAGGAAACTTCAATTCTGGTTTCTTTCACTGCTTCCTTACAATGTTTTATTTATAAGATTATTGTAAAAATTAAATCCATTATTATGTAGTAAGCATACACTGAAGACTAACTATTATTGTGACAATTTACCTTGAGTGGAGGGAAAGGAGTGTAGAATTTAATTGATCCCTTTAGATCAGTTAAAGAGAAATGGTTGACCAGCTATGATGATATAATAATAATGCAAACATTTTACTTTCATTTTTTACGTAAAATGTAGTAGTGGAAATGAGAGAAATATGGAAAATGAGGGTACAAAGATGAGAAGAAAGAAAACACTTTAGATAAAATGGTAACTGATGTAATCTAGTTCAGTACAAATATTTCTTATGGCAGAGTCTATGTTAAGTGCAGAGGGATTGGATAAAAGCAGTTAGCAAGTGACAGTTTATGTTAAATATTTAACCTGAATTTCTTTTAAAAAATGGGCAATTTCATATGTGTATAAATATCAAAAAGAACATGCATCCTAACTTTAAATAGATTCCTTCAAAAATGATCTCTTAGCTATGCTGTTACCCATATGCACTATTGAGTTAATAATGCAATTAATTGAACACATATATGGAGCATTGACTATACTTCAGGAATAGCTAGAACATTAGATATGTAAATAAGAAAAAAGCATATAAATATGCTTGCCCACATGGCACCAGTAATTGTGTATGGGACGCAATTTAGGTAACAAAATAGTCATAATTCAGTTGAATAGCTTATTTAAAATACTGTACAAGATGATATGTATTCCTAGGACAGAAAGCATTTATTTTCTCAAGGGTGGAGCCTGAAAAGTTTCAAGAAGAGGTGATAAAAACATAATTTTATTGTGAAAACAATTCTTCCCAAAACAAAAAGATTAGGTTCTTTCAAGTAGTATACATTGTTTTTTTGACAAAATTAAGATTAGCTTATCAATTCAACTCTCATTCAGATTTTAAAACATTAGCAATCTTTAAACACATTTTAATAAATATCTGTTTGATTTTTAAAGGGTGAAGTCATGTAATGAGTTTTTAAATGAAATACAGAAATTGGTTAAGATTTAAATTATTGTTTTTAATTAACATTTCTTCTGTAATGATAAAGTATGATTCTTAATCATACTTTCAGAAGTTAGTTACAGTTTATACTGAAAACAAAAGAAAATTAGACACAATAAAGATGTTCTAAAATAATGTTTTTAAATTGCAAGCTAGAGTTGACACTAAATATTTTAGATTAATTTTTTTTTAGTTTATTTTGTAGCAATTCCATTATTTTGGACAGCAGTTATTTTCTACACAATGTTTGCCATTTGAATGAGTTGAAGGAAAATATACTTACTAGTTGAGGAATCCTTGTTCTGGGAAAGGTTATTTTCAAAGATGAATGTTTATATTTAGCTCAAAGGACGGTGAATTGCTAATAACTTTTATGCCTTATACAAGATGCATAGAAGATGGAAAGAGTTGGAAATGTTCCATCATTGTCTCCCCAACTCAACAACCTTGACTTCATCATATCCACAATCACATCTAAAAATTGATAAATCCTCACATGGGTGAGGCAAAGACATAAAATGTAACCAAAATGTTTGTACCCTCATTATATCCTGAAATAAAAATAAAAATAAAAATTGATAAATCATGTCTTTTGCCATGTAAGGTAACATATTCACAGGTTTTGGGGATTAGGACATGGACATTTTTGAGAGACCATTATTCTACTTGACTCTATGTTAATACCTAATAGTAAGTAGTAATCTTGCATTCAGAATTGGAATCCAAATACATAAATGTAGTTCTTTGTAAAAATTATATTTAACCTATTGAATTCATTATTGCAATTTTAATAAACACACATAGTATAGAGTTAAGCACATATAATTTCTTAAAAGAGATAGAAATCTTAAAGAGATAAGTTCAGCCAAAGCAACAGAAAAACTTTCATATTCTCTGTCTAAATCAAGTATAAAAGAAATAATGTTCAATAATGTATTTTATCCATATTCTTGAATAATTTCAGTATGGTTTTAAGAAATGCAGTTAGATCATATTACAATTTCTCTGCTTGTGAAACATAGGCTAGGTCTTGGTGATAAATTTCTACTCGCTTTTTTGGGCACACCATATCCCTTATTGATGAACATGGATTGGCATAGTCAATTAAGACTATAATGAACTAAATATTACACAGAATAAAATTTTCCTCTTCATTTGCTTTAATTTATTCTAATTGTAAATACCATTGCCTTCCTTAACCACAGAATAAATCTCACTCTAGGCTTAATTACTACAGTTTAGAATTAGATGTGAGTTGTTTTATAATTACATAAATTTCAGGGTACCATTTTAATTATCAAGACTTTTGTAAAAACATTGGATCTTAGAAAATGGTATACATGATTAAATTTAAACCCTCAAACATTATATACAAAGGATTATTCTGATAGAAGATATTTCATCATCAAAAATGGAACTCCTAAAATTCAATTTTTATTTTATATTTCTTTATCTTACAGAACAATGCTTTCATTATTTCAAAATTAGTAATAAAAATGAGTGAGTCTTCAAAGATATAAGTGGATTACTTTAAGCAAATATCTACTGAAAGACCATGTTAAAAGTAATCGGGATAAAAATTATAATCATAATAAGGAACTCATTATATTAATGGTATGTTTAGCATTTTTGTTGAGTGCCTTAGGTTAACAAATGTATGTATTATTTTATTTGGTTCTTCCTGTAAACTTATAGGATATATGTTAATATCTCTAATTTACAGATAATGAAAGGACAATCATAAAATTAATCTACTTTTCTAAGATCATCTATTAGGTTGCAGAGCCATGACCTCAAGTTGTGTTTCACAATTTCAAATCCAATTTGTAGAGTCTATTATTAAAGACTAAAATAATCTCTCATAAACCAGGTTGTTAACCTTACTTAAAGCAAAATAAGAATATGACTGTTAAGATGAAGACAGAGAATATATTGGGTTGGGAAAAATGGATATATAAAAGGATTTTTATGAGACTTATGAATTCTCATTTTCCCATATTACAAATAGGAAATATTATTTAGTTATGGAGAATTGCTGCTCCAACCTGAATTTTTATTTTTAGCATGACATATTTTTCTAGATTTTGGGATACCAAGTATGTAGAGATTGGAACCCCATATTAAAACCTCTTGTATTTTTCTCTAAGAATTATAGAGCCCTAAAAAAGCTCTCACTTTTCAACTCCAGAAGATGTTTTTTGTCCTTCTGGTTTGTCCCTCTATACCGAGTCCTCCTATACATTTCTCCTCTTCGTGCAATACTAACCAATGTGATCTAGGAACCTTAGAAAATTTCACTGTGTTGCAGCATCTCACCAACACATCCCTCCACCTCTGGGATGCATCCTAGGGAGCTGAATATAACACTATATAAATGCAAGCCCACCAGTTCTCTTTACACTTTTTTCAAGGATCTCTGATGTAAAAATTATTTTCAAAATAATCCTAAGAAACAATGTGACTCTCTCATTCATTAAATAGATTTGGAAAAAAAAATGTATTACAGTTGTATTCTATTTGCTGTATTTCCTGGTTTTGAAAATTACATTGCTCATAAAATGTTAATACAGTGATTTTATTGTTATTTTAAATAAATTAAAAATATTTTAAACATTAATTACTAATATGGTAAATATTTGTAGACATAATTGCTATTACAAAAAGTCCATTGGAGTTTCCAATAATCTTTAAGAATGTAAAAAGGGGCCTGAGATCAAATGTTTGAGAATCACTATTCTAAATACTTTAAATCTGAGAATCTGCTTTCTTAAGCAGATTTTATTTCCTCTCCTCAGAGAACAGGCATCTAAGAAAAGCAAGCCAAGACAGAAAAAAAATCTGTGAAGACTTATAATTTAAGACCATATAAACAACACCCATGCATACACACAAACACAGATACATCGACGCATATAGTATTAGAATGCATTTCAAAACAAAACCAATTTATCGGTGTTAAGAACTGGTAGGTAATGCTTCAACTTGATTACCTTTTTTAATAATTCAGATATTATTACTGCAACACTGAGATCTGCTGAGGCAGAGTCTTCCCCAAATTATGTTATACACAGGTTAGCACTATTCGAATTTCTGACCAATCCTTCATGACTTGAAATGTAATGGATTTTATATTTCCCTTTTTCCCATGTTTTGTTTCCACATGACACAGGAAAAGCACCTGTGACTTTTAGGACTATTTAAAAATTATTTTTAGCATATAAAAGCTTATAATTTGAGTTTAAACTCACACCCATATTCTTAGATAATACGTCAAGAATCCTACTCTCCAATTGTGTGTGTGAAGGAGGATGTCTATTATTTTCCCCCTGTGGTAGGAAGACTATTACCCCTCTCCTCCTAAAATGTTCACCTCTTGATTTCTGAAACCCGTAAATATGTTACCTTGTATGGCAAAATGGACTCTGCAGATGTGATTAAGATTAAAGACCTTGAGATAGAGAAACTAGCTTGGATTATCCATGTGGGCCCAATGTAATCACAGGAGTCATTAAAAGCAAAAATCTTTCCTGCCTGTGGTCGGAGAAAGAGCTGTGATGACAGACCCAGGGTCAGAGAGATGCTACATCGCTGACTGCGAAGGTGGAGGAAGAAACACATAAATCAAAGAATGTGAGCTCTAGAATCCTCTAGGAGTTAGAAAAGGCAGGGGCACAGATTCTTCCCTCAAACCTCCAGAAGGAATGCAGCCCCTCTGACACCTTAATATTAGTCTGGTAAGACCCATGTCAGCCTTCTGACTTAAGAATTGTAAGAAAATAAATCTGTGTGGTTTTAAGCCACTAAATTTGTGATAATTTGTTCTGGCAACAGTAGAAAACTAATTTGCTTGCTCAAGATTTTTAAGGACAGCGTTAAGCCAAGATATATGTGAAAAATTTACAAATTTAAAATTTTCATTTGAAAATGTGAAAAACAAGTATATATTATGCCATGGATGTTTAATAAACATCCTATGTTGAAGAGAAATCATTTGTTGAGCCATCCGATGCTTTACCTTCTGCAAATTCCAGAGAAAATTCTAAATGATTATTGTATTATTACTGAGAAGTCCTTAAGGCGTGTGCATTTAAATTTAAAAATACACTAAATATATGTATATGCTCTTCATTTATTAACGCTGTCATCACAGTATGCAAGTAAAACTGGATAGAGATAATCTCTGCAGAAGGAAATTGAATTCTGGCACGAGGGGTCTAATTTAGATTAGTTTTAGTTCAGATAGAAACAAAAGTATGAAAAGGTATTGGGATTTTCAAATTTGATATTTCATACTTTACCTCAACATTATCATTTTTATCCCCCAAATACATTTTAAAGGCTGGTTACATATATAACCTTTTTATCTAAAACTTAGATTCTATATAGATGCAATACTTTTAACATCTTATCATATAATTAGGAACAATAACATCTTGCTAAATTAAAGTGTTAAAGAAGCAGAGAATATTAGACAAATGTAGCTAACTTATGCTTATGACTACCTACTTTAATAAAGTAACCTATTTGTTAATATACAGAGTATTTATAATTGAGGCTATTTGATTTTAATAGTTTCAATCATGTACATAGAAAATATGCAAGTGTAACATTTTAAGTGCTACATTAAAATATAACTCTTGAGAAAATTGAAAGCATATTTTAAAGCAAAGAAGTAAGAATTATGTTAAATGAGAACAAGGAATTTTTCCTTCAAAGTGTCAAATTTATACATGCAAATTCTAAATGTGTGTTATGATCATATGTATTAATGAATAATGAATAGACCACATTACACTTTATTACAAGTCAAGTCAAGGGTACAAGGAAAAGCTGGCTTATTTCTCTTTAGATGTTCATTTTAATTCATCCCATACTTTGATACATGAAGTGAAACTTTCCATTGTTTCTCTCTGCATTAAATCTTTCATCTCTATTTGCCCACTTATTTGATGGTACGACACTTCCTCATGATCACAAACATTTTATAGGATTCATATATTAATTGAGATCTCAATTTATTATCTACAGATAGACATCTTAGAAAAATGTATTTTAAATATATATTAATTTAGAAGTGGAGGGATCTGCAATATAGTTGAAATGCTGAGAAGAAAATGAGTTATCAATGAGACACAAAAGCATTTGTCACTGAAGATAAATTCTTACATGCCACTTTGACAATGTAAGAGACTCTCATTAAAAATTCAAATTTTAAGTAATTTTGAGGTCTATTAACAAATTCATATAATTATTCTGATCATCTCCCTTATGTATACAATAATAACATGCCAAAAGAATAGGCAATGAAGAAATACCCTTCTAATTGACATGTAATTTATATTTTTAATGAAAGATGATGATGTGTAGGTTTCCATATGACTAACTTATTTTTACTGCAATTTAAAGTGAAGAATAGGGTAGCGAGATTTATATGCAGCTGTATGCATTAAATTATTTGATTTAAGGGAGAATTTCATATGGTTTAGCAAGAAGAATTTAAAAGTATAGTTCTAATTCACAGTGGTCACTAAAACCTTACTTTTAGGATATTAAATATAAGCCCAAATATTAGGAGGAATAAGTGTATTTTTCAAGGTAACCCTAACCATGCAGATTCAAAGAGAAATAAATACTATTAGCAACTCATATATTAGGTCCACACCATGTTTCCTTCAGAACTACTTTTAAATATGCTCTTTCCTCCACTTCACCAATACTTACAGTAGATACTACAACTTTTAAGGTCACTTTCATATGTTTAAAAATAGTCTCAGGTTTCAGCTACTAAAAAGGCCAGTCCAATTTAACATTAAAATTTCAATCTCTCACCTATTTAATTCTCCACCCCCGGGCCCACCAAACTTTCAGACCAGTAGAGAATAAGAATAAGAAGAAGGAGGCATGCTCTGAATCCTCCGCTGGAGACTTTCACACTCTGCTTATACCTTACCTTCCCCTCATCTGCCTTCTGTCACTACTCTGCTGAGTTTCTTCACTTCTTCAGACAATGTTAGATGAGATATTTTCCATATACTTAAATACTCCTTTGGCCTATTGAATGTTTTTCCCCTCACCCTAACCCTAATTTCAGTGGAAGTGTGCAACTCCCTCCCATTGCAGCCCCCTGCACTCATCCTGTGCTTGCAGGGAATGACCTAGCTAGCGTTTATTCCGAGTGGTGTCAATACCATCCGTCAAAGACCACCAGTAATACACTTACAGTTGAATAAATTGGGTATATTACTCATTGCAGTGAGAGAAATTCACCATGGAGAATCATGAGATACTGCAGTAGGAGGGTGTTAGAATATGCTATAGGTTTTCAGCTTTGGCGGGTAATTTTGATTAAGTTCAAAGAAGTGGGTACTCCCTCTGGAATAGGTGCTGTCAGGAAGTGGTAGTAATTCTATGACTGAATATATCAACAAATCATATCTATAGGGAAGAAAACTTAAAGTGGAAATAAAGTTGTACTTGATAAAGTAGTTATAGTCACTTAGTTGAGAGATGAAAATGTTTCGTATTTTTTGGAATGCCCAATAATCCTATTTTCACCTTACTTTATCGGGGTTGCCAAGTGAACATGTTTCATATGAGCATATTTATGTCCAACAGGGAACATGGCCCGGCTGTGAGGTTAGATGCTTTTGTATAACATCGAGTCCTGGCTGGGAATATCAGACCAGCTTCTGGATGTCAGAACTACTTTTTTCTGTTCTTTTTTTGTGTTTTTATTTTGTTTTGTTTTGTTTCTTTCTCAGCTTCCTATGTAAGGATTAGACACCAGGATATATAATCCCCCAGTCCAGAAGACTCATGCCAAGCTCCGCCATGAGCATTCCTACCACAATCTCATGATTGCAAAGATTTCGGAACCCTATCCATTGTTTGAGGAACACCTAGAGCCCCTCCACCTCCAGCGGTTGATGGATGAATAGTGAGGTTGGAACACTGTTCTAGGCTGTTAATTCTCTTCAAAGAGTTATTTGGTCTTCTCTTTTGTAGAGAAAAGACAGATGTAAATCTGAGGTCCGTGGGCAAGTTTTGTCTTTTTAGCAAATTCTGCAGGCATCTGTCTGTAGCTTTCTTCAGAATGTGAAGTCACCAAGCACAATTGTCTTTGGTTTTGAGGCCTTGGCCAAAACTCTGGAATACAAAACCTCCCACTAAACAGTTTTATATGGGGAGTTTAAACCCTTACCCTAACAACATATATATTGCAAATTTACCCCAGAAATCAGTTTTCCTTTGACTTTAAAACAAACAATATTATCAAACAATATAAGGGGAATTTTAGGAGAAAAACGTTTCTGAGATACTTTTCTATTTGCAATACTAAGAATAAAAACAAGGTGGCTACTCATTAAATATTAATGACAGTTCTAAAATTAGTGTGCAGTGTATATAGGTGCTCTTCACCTAGAAAAACTGGCCTATAGAAGCTCAGTAATAATTTTTTAATGCCAGTAGTACTGAGAATTTGGAAGGGGAGGAATATAAGAATTAGCACTATTACACTAAATTTTTTTAAAATTTTTTATTTCAGCATATTACAGGGGTACAAATGTTTAGGTTACGTATATTGCCCTTGCCCCACCTGAGTCAGAGCTTCAGCGTGTCCATCCCCCAGACGGTGCACACTACACCCATTAGGTGTGCATAGACCCATCTCCTGCTTCCCACCATCTGCCTAAAACCAATGAATGTTGTTACTATATGTGCACTTAAGTGTTGATCAGTTAATACCAATCTGATGGTGAGTACCTGTGGTGCTTGTTTTTCCATTATTGTGATACTTCACTTAGTAGAATGGGTTCCAGTTCTATCCAGGATTATACAAGAGGTGCTAGAACACCATTGTTTTTTGTGGCTGAGTAGAACTCCATGGTATACATATACCACATTTTATTAATCCACTCATTACACTAATATTGTAATACCTAAGCAAATCATAGTGAAATTTTCACTCATATGCAGGAAAAGACATGAGAAATATATGCTAAATGACTATATTATAGAATATAGCAATTTAAAAATCAATTATTTATCTCATGATGGCCAGACCTTTGCAATTTGAGTCATATCATTGCTTGTAAGTGAAGATAATAACATGAAATATGATACTTCCTATCAATATATCTGTGAATGAAAAACTGATTCAAAATGAAATTGGCAATAAAAAGATATAAAATTCAAACTGTCATTAAAACAATCATGTAGCTAAAACAAGAAAGGAGCTAATTTTATTCAACCTTTTTATTGTCTTACAATTTAATTATTTTGGGGAATATTAATCTTTATTAAAACTTTAAGGCTGTCATAATATAGTGTCTGGTATGTCTACAAAGTGTTTAAATCCATTTGTAAGTGAACATTTCCAGTAAATGATTATTTGTACAAATTTATAAAAAGCACCCTATGCATGCAAAGGAATGGTCATGATTAAATCAGAGGCCCATCCCAATGCAGGTTGTTAATTTTTCCTTTATTATGATAACTAACGAGTGAATAGGTCTTTATGATTTGTGTTCCAAATAAAATACAGTGTATAATTTATTTCAAATGAACACACGCAGCTTTAGTTATGTCCAAAGATGTGTGCAAGTATAATCTATGGCTGCTTTTGCACTAAAACAACAGAATTGAGTGCATGTGATGGTATAGCCTGAAAAACCTAAAATATTTTCTGTATAGCCTTTGACGATAAAAGATTGTTGGCTCCTTATCTAGCCTATTTGAATGAAAGTAGGCAGTGGTGAGGACTATAGATTAGTAAAACAGACCCTCTGTTTTTCTAGTCAAATCAAGTTACATTTAGTATGAATTATTCCAATTGAATCCTATTTAGGTAAAGTAAAAATCAGAGGGAAATAGTTTACTCTTCCCTATCTTAGCCACATTGGTTTCTCAAATTAGGTAAACTCTTTAATCCCAGATGTTTAACACCATGATTATTTGCTTGAGGGACTGCAGGAAAGAACGAGTATTTGCTGTCATTTGCCTATACCCTCCTTTAAGCTGATGTCCCTGCTCTGGCCTTATTTCTTCCATGGTGAGCAATAGATGTGAAAACTATGACGCTCCTAAGACCACAGCTCTTCTGCTGGTGTTTCCTCAACTACAGTGGCTAGTTCAATGTAAAGTGCAAGTACCTGAAAAGTCTGAAAGTGTTATTCATGCAAACAAATGCAAGCTATGTAGTCTAAGGACATGCAAAGTGCACTAAGTGCAATTACTCAGTTCATAAAACACTTTTTACTTTTTCTTATAAGTGAATTTGATTTCTTCATTAGACTAATTCTACCTCCACCTTTAAAAAATATGAACTTTCCAATTCAAGTGGCTAATCCTCAACCCAGGGACTCACAGAGTTCCAAAGACTGGAAACAGATTATCATCATCAAGCTACCCAAGCATCCCCTAGATATGAGGATCTCTTTTATTAATTTGTTAGTTTGAACACATTGCTAATATTTTCTTTTTTTCTTATTATAGGCATCTCTCCAAGATATATCTTAATACTTTTTGGTTTCACTGGACATATTTCCATGCTCCCTGTTCCATGACGAGTTTGAGAAATGACTGGGGGACCTGTCTCAGGTCTATGAGCCTAGATACTTCATATAGTCCTTTACTGCAATGACCACGCAATGTGAAACAGAGGCTAACACTACAAGATTCTACCCAAAAAAGCAAGGCACAGGTCACTTCTACTCTCAGATTCTTCCTAAACAATTAAGAGTTTCTATCATTTCCCTTTTTACATGAGACCCAACTCTGGGGTATGGTAGAGCCACTTATAAGGGAGTAAGCCCCAGTGTCTAATGCTCTATTCCCCTCTTTTCCCCTATCTTTATTAAAAAGCCCAGGAAACTCTTCTGGGGTGAGAAAATCAGTGATGTCTGAGAAATTATAAACTGATAGGTGACCTTAAATGTCCATCTTCCCCCTTCATTTGTTATGAAATTCTCTGAATTTTAATTGGGCACCTTGCCATCAGGAAAAAAAAGCCAACTATATTTCTTAGCCTTCTTTGGGGTTAGGTATGGCCACATTACGAAGTTATGCCCAAAGGTATATGAACAGATGTGGTTTAGCAACTTTCAATTAGTGCCATTAAAACAAATGGCTTGCCCTTGTTAAAGCACAATTTTCAGAAAGACTAAATATTATAGTACTGAAGCAAATAGAAAATGAATACATGTGAAATATTTTATTTAACATATTAATTAATGAGAGTACAAGCACTATGTTATGACAGGTTAAAAGACCATCTGAAAATCAAGGATTTCATAGGCAATTTAACAGAAAATGTCAAAATAAGATTATTGGGTTGGATATAAAACAGAAAAATGGCTAACAGGGCCATAACATTAACAAATTAGCAAGCAACTTCACTAAGTCTGAGACTATTAATTATTAACAGTGAAGTTGACTAAGTACATTCTCCAATGCTTGTGTGGATTTGGCCTCCCTATGACATTGCGAAGACTTGCCATCCAATTTTTTTCTTTGTTACTAAGTTTCAGATAATTTTTCTATCACATTCCAGTTCTTTTTTTCATGAAATGTGGATATAATGCCAAGAGCTGAAACAAACATCTTAACCCTAAAGATGTGTCTTAAACACGAAAGGGAAACAAGTTTGGGGTCACGAGCACTGAGGACCAACAACCCCATGCACCTTTCCTTGGAAGATTCTTGGCGATTTTATGTAGATAGGACAACTGTCCTCTTTAAAGTTTTCTGCATTTTCTACAGCTAAATCTTTACCTAACATATAATTTTCTAGTAAAAGTAGGTCACTAATATAAAAGAAAACCAAAACAACAACTAATTTTTTTTGGTTTAACAGTTGACCAGAAAGTACGAAGGAAACACATAATCACAAGATTGATGAATCTTGTTATTCCACAGCAAAGTAAAACTGCTGCTTGCAATATTTTGGAAGCCAGGCCACAAGCCGACTGAACTTAACAAAACATAGAGAAGTGTTTTAAAACGTAGTAATATTGGTTTGTGTCAATTTCATCTCTCTACTTTCACCAAAGACTTTTAAGTGAGACAGGAAATCAAGCCACAGTTACCTACCTCAAAAGCAGAGAAGGGAGGGAACACAGCTTTGCTAAGGGAGGCTTTTGCTGCCTACACTGCCATTCAGATTGAGGGATAAAACCATAGCTTGGAGCCTCTCAGGGGTGAAAATAATGAGTGACTCTCTATCCCCAAATT
>RJWJ010030365.1:0-19965 GCA_004363605.1 Indri indri | reverse complement strand
CGGGGAAGGGCATATTTTTGTGAGAGGTAGGGATGGGATCGGCAGGAGGATCCTAAGGGGTTCTAAAGAAAATGGCTTAAGAGAAGCGGTTGGCAAAGAGAGGCTGTGGGTTTAAGTGGACTTAAAGTAGGGAATTATTATTAGTTCTTCAAACTAAAGGAATGAAAAGGAGCCAAGAGATGTCTGTGTGTACATAGGTTGGAATGAAAAATTAAGTAGAAGGATAAACATCAAATTTCTGATAGTGGTTGTTCCTGGGGAGATGGATAGGGTGGTAATTAAAGGGACAGAAGTTTTATTAATGCCTGTAATATTTTATTTCTTTAAAAACAAAAAGAGACCGGAGGCAAATATGACAAAATGTGAACTATGAAGAATAAGTTTTATACATATATGTGTTTTTTTCCTATTTTTAAACATTTCACAAGTTTAAAAATTGTAATTATTACTTTTAAAAGTTTAAATGCATTTTTACTCTATTCTAAGCACGATTTAACTTATCTAGTAAATTCAAGCTATGCACATTCTAAAGTTTTATCTTCACTTCGAAGAGGCTGGGCTCTTCACAGTCCCCTGAGACATGACGCGATGGCATGATGCTACCTTCCTTACATTCTTTCCTTAGTCTGGTGTGCGCTGTTGTCCCCTCCCTGCCTGGCCACTGTCGAGGTTCTTCTCAGGACCACCTCATGTCCACCTCTTCCTAAACGCTTCCAGCCTGTTTCCATTTCTCCCTCAGGGGAACACCTGTAATACCACCCATTTTAGCACATATTATTTGACTTTGAATTTAACTCGCCTTTCCCATAGGAATTGTTAAGCTCCTTGAAGGTATACCCTCTGACATTCGGGGATGTCAGTAAAAACTTCCATTCTCTATTCACTTTCCATTCCTGCAGCAGACATCACTAATCAGCCACACCAGTTTTTCCCCCGCTGAGCTTGGCCATGGCCTCAGACTCCTTATCAACAGAGCTCTGGGGCTGCAATTGCCAATTGTATAGATTGGTTGTGCAGGTGAAAACCTCTTTCTATCCATGCCTATACTTCGTCTATCATTTCCAAAGTACCAGTGCAGTGTTATTCCAGGAGAGATTCAGAAGTAATGAACATCATCCTGAAAACCCCAAAATTATAAATACCTAAGGCGAGTCATTTTGAAGAAACCTCATAGGTCATTTTGGTGATGTGCCGATGGCTGATTCAACTGTTTGAAAGTGTCTAGGAAACCAAGGGACTCAGAAAAATTAGAAAAGGATAATAGTGCAAGAGCTTAACATAATCCCAAACACCTGTACACCTGACACCCATTCACTAGGAAAGCGTGGCTGCCAGGCTGCAGGTGAAAAGCTCAAGTCCAAAGACATTTCATCATTTCCATTAGTAAGTGGAAGGACAAGCCTTTCCAAAGCTTGCCAAGACCTTGGAAAAGCCCCAGGAAGTGGAGGGGGGCGGTGAGCTGGGTAGAGGAATGGCTCTTGGTGAACTTGAGAAATGGGGCAGCTGGGCTGGAGACCTGGGGAGTCCTCTAGGTGATGCCCTTGAAGTCCCACTCTGCCCCTAGGAATTGCAGAGTCCTGAAGAAAATATGCCAACAAGCTGGTCATCAAAGCCTCTTCATGATGGGATCATGAGTGGTTTTTTCTGGCTTTGTTATGCTTTTTTCTACTTTTTAAAATTCCTATAATGACCATGATTCATCCTCATGGTCAAAAACTGAAAGAGAAAATAAAAAGAAAGAAAGAAAACATATCTCAGAGAAATACCAATTTTTTTTTAAGTGGTGCTATTACTCTACCTTTGGAATCAGAGAGAAACAGAAAAGCAGAGTGTATCATTTCACCCACCAAGAAAGTAGGAATTGGAAACTGAAAGGGAACATAAAACAGCTTCATCAAAATACACCGTATGGAGACTGGTCACCGGTTCACACATTCATTCATTCTTTCTTTCAGCCGTGCACTCATTAGTGCCGGGGATACAGAGAATGAAACAGATGCACCCCTGCCTTCACGAAGCATTCAGTCTTGGAGGGAGGTGGGGACGGACATTTATTAAATGACCACACACAAGGATGTTAAGTTACAAGCAGGCTAAGTATTGTGGAGGAGAGGCCATAGGTGCTACCATGCAGGTGTGTGACGGCCTGGGCTGCGGGTCCCGCTCTGGGCTGTCTGCATCATCACTGCAGTGGCCGTGGCCTGCAGCAGGGCCTCTTTCCTGCCTACCCGTCCCCAGTCCATCCTGCAATGCTTGTCACTGCTAACCCCCCCACAGCCCTGCTTTCTGTACTTGGTAGCTCCATAGCACACGGTTGCTCCCTATTGCCACATATCTCAACATTCAAGAACTATGCGTGGCTTTCTCCTCATGGGAAAATCTCACCTCCCAGGGTCTCCACTAGCCCGTATGGCACCTTTGGTGCAAACTTGTAAAAGGCAGCTCTTCCAACCCCTAACCAGGGTGCACAGCTTGGGGAGCTGAGCTCAGGTTAAATTTCAGGCCCTGTTCTCTGCTTTCCTGTTTTACCTCCACAAGTAGGCTATGTACCCCTTGAGCAGGAATTTCCACCTTTTTATGTGTCAATTGCTGTGGTGCTTAACTCAGCGCTGGGCGCCTGGCATAATATCTCCTTGGGGATAGAGATGACTGACTGACTTGTAAGCGGCAGAAGCTTTCTGGCTAACCCGGTTCAGCCTCTGCACCTGCTCTGTGATGCTGCTAAGTATCCCTGCTTCCCGAGGGCCTGCATTTCTCCATCTGCCAAGTGGGAGGAATAGCGGGGCACTTAATGCTACAGCGAGCTGGGAGGAGAGGACAAATCAGACCTTCGGTGGTTGAGGGGACACAGGATGAAGACAAGTGGCGGAGGAGAAGGAGGCGGTAACAGGCCCTGTGTCACTCGATCTTCACTGTTCACGAGTGAAGCTGAGTTTACCACAGGAACTGAGAAGCAGTTGGGGCCCGCAGCTCGGGGAGAGAGGGGAGAGCGCCTCGCACAAGCGCAGCCCTTATCTCTTTGCAGGAGCCGCCTCCTTCCTGGGCCCCTGCCAGCTGTGGTTGACTGATGCTCTCAAGTGAAGTTTGTCCCAACCACACACCACCCAACCTGAACACCACAATAGGCCTTGGATTTTCCAGGGCAGTCCTGATTTTGAATCTCGTCTCACTGTCGAAACATATGTTTAACCACATGTTCTACTTTGGGGTGCCAAAACCCGATCAGCTGTCTATTGGGGGCCCCAAGGGGAGGTCAGAGTGGATCCCTTGCCTGTGCCTGATTCCCCTCTGGCGCCCCAGGCTGCCCTGTCTGACCCGCAGCCACGCGGGGCCACCTTTCCTGGTCCCCCATTTCCTAAGGCTGGGCCCTCCCCTCCCCCATCCCAGGACTCATCTGACCCTCATGCCAATGGCAGGCTCACTGGGGCCCTGGGGAGGCCAGGCCCTTGCTGTCTCATTCATCAGGGACCAGCAGGGGATTTGGGGGGGAATGTTTCGGGGTTGATGGGTCTTTTGAAGGGGGACACTCAGGTCATATCAAGACAGAGACTGAAAGCAGGTGGAGTTAGGAGAAGCCCCCCTTCCCCCGGCATCCTGTGTGGGTGAATAGCAGCAGGAAGCAGAGGAGTGCGACAGGGTTTGGAGACAGCAGAGCTGAGTTGGATGCCGGCTCTGTCACTCGGGAATGCTGAATCTTCCTAGGAAGCCATTCGCTCATCTACGGAAAGGGCCAATGACTGGACAGGATGTGTGCCGAGTGACTGCCTGGCTGTGGCTCTTCAGGAAGCCCCCGGCCATTTTCTGGGCGCAGCTGACTGGGCCTGGGAGCCTTACCTGTCCTGGGAAGCCCTGTGGGAGCTGGCGGGGGAGACACATGTGGAGGGGCCTCCTGAGGCTGGGGGATGGCCAGGGAAAGGGCGGTGAGGAAACGCGTAAGCAGAGGCCATGAGGCGAGAGAAGGCTCATAAAGAGAAACAGAGCGGGGACAGCTACAGACTCTGCGGTCCCTGGTAATCTGAGTTGCGAGTTGGGCAGAGTCACTTGTGGGAACCTGAGCAACATCCCTCTTCTCCTCAAGGTCTGATGGTGTCGATGCCGACAATTCCCTGTGTTTCTTTACTTCCAGTTTGGCTTTACAACAGCCCTCCTGGCTTGTGGTGAGCACCACTTGTCTCCATCACTTGCAACCTAAAAACGTCAACAACTGGTCTCAGTGGCTCCTCTCAACCCATTTTACAGAGGAGAAGACAGGGTCAGAGAGGTTCAGTGACCTGCCCAAGGTTATGGCTGGTAAGTATGGGAGCCAGGATTTGAACTCAGATCTGCTTGATTCCAAAGCTCCTTTCCCCATGTCCAGGTGTCACTGCTGAGGTAAAGGAAAACTAGACTGTTAGAGTGCACAGGGTAGAGGCAAATTCTAGCCATGACCTGGCTCTCATTGTGCACTCTCACCTTGAACTTGAAGGTGGAAAGTGGGAAAATGCCAGATTGATTTGGGAGAAGAAGGAGGGAAGTGTGTCAAGTTGAAAATGTTTTCTGCTGCATCATTAGAAGAAAGGCAAAGGATGCATGTCTGATTTCGCTCAACAAAAGCGGCATAGGAAGAAAACCGTTTAAGACACTGCATGCTTTAGCAAGTAAGCAGAGACACAGAGACACTTATTTCAGCTCTTGAGAAGAAATCTTTGCAAAAGAAGGGGAGAAAGGGTAGTTAATAGCTTTTTTTTTTTGAAAAGAAGTCTAAAATCAGTTTCACAGTTCTCCTTATAGAGATCTTTCACCTCCTTGGTTAAGTATATTCCTAGGTATTTTATTTTCTTTGTAGCTATTGTGAATGGGATTGAGTCTTTGATTTGACTCTTGGCTTGACCATTATTAGCATATAGAAATGCTACTGACTTATGAACATTGATTTTGTATCCTGAGACTTTGATGAATTTATTTATCAATTTCAGGAGACTCTTGATGGAATCTTTGGGTTTTACTAGGTACAAGATCACATCATCAGGGAAGAGTGATAGTTTGACCTCTTCCTTCCTGATTTGGATACCCTCAATATTATTCTCTTGACTGATCGCCCTGACCAGGACTTCCAGACTGTGTCGGATGGGAGTGGGGACAGTGGGCATCTTCGTCTTGTTGCAGCTCTTGGGAGGATGCTTTCAACCTTTCCCCATTCAGCGTGATGTTGGCTGTGGGTTTATCATATATGGCTTTTATAATTCTGGGATATTTTCCTTCTATGCCTAGTTTGTTGAAGGTTTTTATCAAGAAAGGGTGTCGGATATTGTCAACAAAGTGAGATGATCATATGGTCTTTGTTTTTGCTTTTGTTTATGTGGTGAATCACAATTAATTAATTATATATGATTATTAATTTACATATGTTAAACTAGCCTTGCATCCCTGGGGTGAAGCCCACTGGTCTTGGTGGATTCGTTTGTTTGTTTGATGTGCTGTTGAATTCGGTTTGCTTGCATTTTATTGAGGAATTTTGCATCTACATTCACAAGGGGTATTGGTCTGTAGTTTTCTTTTTCTCATTGTGTCCTTTCCTGGCTTCGGTATCAAGGTGATACTGGCTTTAAGAATGAGTTGGGGATGATTGCCTCCTTCTCAATATTATGGAATAATTTCTGTATTACAGGTGCCAGGTCTGCTTTGTAGGTCTGATGGAATTTTTCTGTGAATCCATCTGGTCCAGGGCTTTTTTGTTTGTTTGTTTGGGAGGTTTTTTATTACTAATTTGATCTCACTGATCATTATTGGTCTGTTCAGGAGTTCTATTATATTTCTTCCTGGCTGATTCTTGGGAGGTTGTGTGTTTCCAGGAACTTGTCCATTTCCTCTACGTTCTCAACTTTATGTGCATAGAGATTTACATAGTATTCATGGAGGATGTTTTGTATTTCTGCAGTATCAGTTGTAATGTCACCTTTTTCATTTCTGATTGAGCTTATTTGGGTCTTTTCTCTTCTGTTCTTGGTTAATCTAGCAAGAGGTCTGTCTATTTTGTTCATCTTTTCAAAGAACCAACTTTTTGTTTCGTTAATCCTTTGTATTGTTTTTTGTTCAGGTGAGTGGGGGTGTGTTTCAGGTAATTTTGTTTTACTTGTGATCATACAGATTGCATATAATAAGCTGCCGGCTTCTCAAGGCTGAGGGCCTGTTTGCTTGTACCTGTACCCCACTGATTAGGACAGGACTTAGCACATAGCAGGTGCACAATAAGTGCTCAGTGAACAAATGTGCCACCTGATTGCCCACAAGGCTCCATCAGCTTGCTGGTGGACCAAGGTCACAAATAGTCAAACCCAATGTCCATTGGTCCAGCAGCCCCTCTTGAAGTCCTGGAAAAGACTTGGCTTAGAATGATTTTAAAAACAGACCTCGGAAGGGGCCAGTGAGGAAGGAGATGAACACTGTGGGTCTTTAAAGGGTCTAGAGACCCTGTCTATTCTTCCACCTCCCCCACTAGCTCCATTCTTGCCCACCTCTCCTAAATACTGTGACCTAGAAGAACTGACCACACTACACGCACGAAAGGTGAGTGCCGGTGGGTTCCATCCTTACAGCTGGCCCTTGCTGCTAAGCCGCTGCTTGTCTATGGCCACACTGCCCTGACATGCCTGGCCTCCTCTGATCCTGGAAGCTAAGCAGGGTCAGGCCTGGGTACTACTTGGATGGGAGAAGCTGCTGCTGGCCACCTGCTCTGTCTGGGGGAGCTGGGTCCCATCCCAGGCATCCCCACAGGAAGTCCTAGGGAACTCCAGAGCCTGGGCCGGGGTCTCTTCTCATCCTCAACTAAGTGTCTAGTCCATGTAAACCAGGCCTTGGCCACTCAACAGAGCCACCGTTGGAGTATTCTGGGAAAATATGTTTTATGGCAAAATCTTGCTTCCTTCTGTTTTATGTATGACATTTCCCCTAAAGGAAAAAAAAAAAGTTGGAATAACTGGTATCATTATTCTTTTCTTGCTTTTATTTTCCACTCCAAAACCATCTGTCTTCAGAAAACAGTTTACTTTACACCTCTCAGGCTGAGTTCCACATCCAGAGGAGAGTGGTCAGGGGACAGCCGTGACCTCTGGAAGCCCCGCTGCGAGTGGGCTGGAAGTTGTGGGTGGGGAGTGAATGTCAGCCCCTGAGGGCGTTCAGGACAGAGCTGAGCTGAGCATCTGCAGGAGGCAGACAAGAGCAGTCCCGCGGCTGTGTTTGCACCATGCACAGGACAGTGAGATGTTTAAGGCAGGCGATGGGAATCCCTGCCCCCGTTCTCTCCTCGCTGTGGGGGTAAGGGCACTCAGCTGGGTGAAAATGCCATTGAAGTGCTGCCTTTATGGGCTGCAGATCTCGTCTGTGACATGGTGGGCAGGGAGCACACAGGGTGGCAGCTTGCACAACTGTGCTTTAAATTGAGATTTTTCATCCTAAAGAGTATGGGGTCCCTGTGGGACCAGAGAGAAGAGGGTCTGGGCTGATAGCTATTCGTTATCAGATTTCAACCTTCTCATTGCTCCATATGGAAAGGATTAGAGACTCTAAGCTGAGGTTGCTGATGTAGACCCCGAAGGTACAGACGGGGGTGGGAAAATACATCAATTGTCTAAATACTTTGTTTACACCCTGTCAGATGTCCAGCCGTTGGAAGACAGGTAGTACCTATGTGGATTTCTGCAGTGATGCTGAGCTAAGCAATCTAAACTAGAGTCTTCATTTGTGCTTAGATGAATTTTGCCATGGTTTTTTGAGCTACATTTCAGACAACCCAGACTGAGGACATTTCAGTCCCAACAACCAGAAAAGCGCTGCAATAAACATGGGAGTGCAGATACCTTTTCAATATACTGATCGCCCCTCCTTTCGATATACACCGAGCAGTGGGATTGTGGGGTCATGCAGTAGTTCCAGTTTTAGTTTTTGGAGGAACCTCCATACTGTTCTTCATTGTGGTTGCACGACTTTACGTTCCCACCAACAGTGTACGAGGATTCTTAAAGGGGTAACCTTTAAGGTGGGGAAAAGCCTCAGGCAGCCCTGGAAGGTGTAGTCATGCTTGCCCCATTATGGGTTGTGGACATCCTCAGTGGCCCAATTAGCGTCTGGGAAACCCACCCATCAGCCCAACACGCTTTCTCTGTGGGAAGAAAGGGGAGAGAGAATCGTTTGGGGGAGGAGCCGAGAGGGGGACTTGAGACTCATGGGCAGGAGAGGAAAAATGAGAGAGGCCTATTTATGAGGCAGAACCAGTTGGGTCCAGTGGGTGAGGTCGGCGTCTGGGAGGAGCCCCAGTGCCCTCTGGCCGGGGTGGCTGAGCGATGGAGGTGGTGTTCACTGTGGTGGGAAAGACAGCAGCTCAGGAGAAGGGGATTGTCCTGGCCCGGCGAGGGGGAAGCGGTTCTGCAAAGGTCTAGAAGCAGGTATCGCTCGCGTCTGACAGGGCACCCCTTCACTCCAGAGGCCAGGAGCACCACTGAAGCTGACCTCAAATAGCAGACACCAATAAGGCTGGGATACTAGTAGCCATCAAGAAGTTGATGTTGGATTTGTTTGACAAATATTTAGTGAGCACCACTCTATGTCAGCCACTGTGCTCAGGCCTGAGAGTATGCACAGTGGCAAACAAAACTGATCTGGCTCTGCCCTTGGGAGTTTACCAGGGTTGATAAGAAGCTTTTTATTACACACACATATGCATGTATCTCCACAGGGACGTGGACAGCCCCTAGCGAGTGCTAAACAAATGTCAACTTGTCATTTCCTTTCTCATCAGGAGCCCTGGAGGAAACAGCCCCACTGAGACTGTACGAGAGGATCTTCTGTGGGGATTTGCCTTGTTTGGAAAGGAAAGCGCCACCGCTAAAAGCTTGAGTGGCTGTGACAAGCCACCTCACCTCCCTGGGCCTGTTTCCACATCTGGGATGGATGGGGCTGGCTCAGTGGCCCCAGCCCCGCCGTGCATCAGAATCACCTGGGGAGCTTTGAAAAGCACAGACGCCTGCATGTCTGGAGGTTTCGACTCACTGCTGTGTGGGCTGACCCCTGGCCTGCTGTGTTAGCAGCAGCCTCTCCCCCCAGCAACTCTGGCGCAGTGTGGAATGCAGGCAAACCTGGGCAACACAGCCCACCCAGCCCTCCATGGCCTGGGCTTGGAAACAGTGAGGCTGAGGACTCAGCTGTGGCTCTCAGCTGGGGAGAGGGTGTGTGTGCGGATCAGGATGGCTACGGGGCTTCCAGAGTCGGAGAAGGCCCAGGGTGCCGTCAGACACCTGCAAGAGAGCAGGAGTGAGCTAACAGGAAGTACCGGCTTCCTCCTTCTGGAGTCTAAGGAAACGTGAGCCCCGCCGCCCTGGGGATGCTTCTGGGACCTGCTCTCCCAAGGAGCCCCAGGACATGTCAGAGCCTCCTGTCTGTGTGAAAGGCTCTGCAGGGGGGGCTTCCCTTTGTTTGGAGCCTTGAGAAAGTAGGGACAATAGTCACCCCAAAAGGCTTCTAAGAAAGATTTCTACTCCCCCGCTGCTGACCGCTCCTGTGGCTGGGAGCCCGGTGCTCCCTTCAGCATCCTAGGCAGACGCTTGCGCGCTTTTTGCAGCCTCTTCCTGGCATTCTGGGCCCCCTGCCCTCGTAGAGCCTGGCTCCCAGGGCTGGGTCCTTCGCATGGTCCTCAGGAGATTCTGGGCACGCAGAGCCCCGTTGCTGACCCTACGGTGCCACAGGCAGCACATCGCTGTGTCTGCGCAGGGAAGGAGGGTTCTCTGCAGAGGGAGGAGGGCGCAGCTGCGCTGTGCCAGCCCCAGTCTCGCAGGGCTCCTGAGGACTGCTGCCCTGAGAGCTGGTGCCCTCCCTTCGGAAGGCAGGGAGGAGCCAGAACCGAGAGCAGCAGGAAAACCCCACCCTGGCTCAGCAGATGACGCAGGCAAGGCAGGGGCCCTGAGGACGGGGTAGTGGGGACTCAGGAGAGGGGCCAGGTCGTGGGTTCTGAAGCCCAGGAGTGGGCATTGGGAACGGAGTCCACTCAAACCTGCTCCGTCCCAGGAAACAGGGACCCATCCTAGGGATATTTCATGGGAATCCACAGACAGGGAGATCAGCTTCAAAAGAACAGAAACCCATGTGGACCACACTCTTCCTCTCTGTCTCTCTGTGTCTCTGTCTGTCTCTGTCTCTGTCTCTCTCCTCCCCACTCCAGCTCTTACAATCGTTCTTCGAGAATCAGTACCTCTCCCTGCCCATCTGCTCTGCTCTCTGTCTCCAGCTGGCTTGTTTTACCCACACTTCCTGCTCCCTCTTAACTGACGATACCATCTTTTGCTCCCTCAGTTTCCTGATTCAGAATGAATCAAGAGAGAAATCAGATCAGCCCCTCTCAAGCCCGAGCTCCAGCGACGCCAACAGTCGATGGCCTCGGGTAAGAGGCCCAACCCCTGGATTCATTTAGGCAGGGTTGTGGGGCAGATCCCTCAGCAGGGTGTGGTGTGGAAGCTAGGATTGGCCGCTCTGAAGAGGTCTCTGCAGCCCGCCCCGTGCTGCGTGTTCAGTGAGGTGGGGACCAAGGAGGGCAGTACACCAAGAAGCCAGCATTCCCATCATGTGCGTTCTTAGGAGGTGGCCTGAGACTTCCTTGGTATTTAAGCCAGGTTCCCGTGCTCGCATTATACCTGGCAGAGGGTGCGGGTGTGCGGCCGCCAGGAGCTATGGTGGTGTGCGTAACAAAAGGCTGAGAAAAGGCGCTACAGCATGCAGAAGATGGTTGCCTGTTACTGTTGCTCTCACCCTGGCACTCTGTGCAAGCCCCTGCTGCAGCCCCCGCTGGGCTGGGCAAGGCTGGCCCATCAGCAGCTCCATCTGCCGTCGTCCCTGGAATGCAACCCAGGCCCAGCTCAGGGGCTGGGGAGGCTCCCAAGCGCTGTTTGACTTGCACACAGTAGTCTGTCCGAGGGGGTCACTGGAAGGAGTGTGAAATGATTCCGATTCCTGAGTTTCTGTGGTATGATGGGAGCGTTCCCCTGAGCCTCCTCTGATACTCTGGCCACATTCTCTGGTCAATTTTACTTCCTTGGGTCATTTTTGAAGGGCCCTTGGCCAAAGCAGCTCAGCAGGGTCATGAGGCTGCGCTAACAAAGGCTCTCCGGGGGCAGGGGCTGAGCGCTCTCCTGCTTACACAAATGGAAAAACTGGGAGGTCATTTGACTCCTGCAAAATATCCCTCCAAGAAGACTGCTGATTTCCAGCTAACCACTAAAGACTGAAGAATGCATTCCAAGCCGGCTTTAGCGGTCGCCACAGAAATTGCCTAGTAACTGGTGGCAGCAGCTTGGCTGTGTGAACACCACACGGTTGAATAGCTTGCTGAGTAGCTGAAAGGAAAATGACCTTGAACCACTTTGCTTGTGATTTCAGGTGCCTTCGAGACAAAGCTCAGGCAAAGTGCAGACGGCAGGAGAAAGGACGAATGCAATAAGGTCAACTGTGAGGGTAACAGCTTCCCATCCACTGGCCGGGTCCCTCCCCAGGCAGCAAAGGTCACTGGGCTGTATCTTCATCCCAGGGAAGTGCAGCCGTGCAGGCTGTTGTTGGAAATCCCATAACATAAGGTAGAAATGGGGCACAGGCCTTTAGGAGGTAGGTTCCCCCCTCACCTTCTGGGCATCTCAGAGACTCCAGTGAGCTCCAGGAACCACAGCACCCCATCCCTTTGTGCCCAGGCTGTGGGGACCAGCCTGAAGCCTTCCCTAACCCAAACGTGGGCCCCACATGAGGCCTGAGACAGGCCATGGCCTTCCTGGACTCCTCGGCTCCCACAGGGATCAACTTAGCCACCAGGAGACTGGAGCTTCCCCCACCCCATTAGTTACTTGAGGTAAACACGCCAACATAGACAATGGCTGCACAACATTTGAATGGAGCAGAGTTACTAGAATGTATATAACCATTCCCCTACTTTGTTTTTGCGTTTTGAATTTTCACCATTAATATCCTCATGGTAAATGCTGTGGGCACACAGTGTCTTTTCCTTAAGACAGAATCCCCAGAGTGAAAAAACTGGGACAAAGAATGTAAGAATTTTTATGAATCTTGCCAAGTTACTTTCCGAAGTATTTGGACCACTTTACAATGTCGCCATCAATGTATGAGAGTGCCAGTTTCACCTGGGCTCCTCCGGGTGTTATTATTTTAAAAATATTTTTAGTAGTTAAAAATAAACAGTTGGACCTCTCATCTGTAGGGTGAGCCAACAGCAGATTGAAAATACTTGGGGAAAAAAACAATAAAAAACAATACAATGATAAAAATAACACAACTTTACAACAATATAGTCTAACAATATTTACGTAGCGTTTACATTGTATTAGGTGTTGTAAGTAATCTAGAGACGATCTAAAGTATACTGGAGGATGTGCTTAGGTTATGTGCAAATACTGCATCATTTTATATCAGGGACTCGAGCATCCCTGGATTTTGGTATCGGAGGGGGTCCTGGATCCAATGCCTGAGGATACCAAGGAATGACTGTGCCATGTCATCAATGTTTCAAGTTGCATTTCTTGGATTACTAGTAAGACTGAATATTTTCCCTTTTTTTTTTTTTTTTGCTGATTATATTTCCTTTTCCTAAAGTATCTTTCCTGTCCCTTACCAACACATCTGTTGGGAGTTGAGTGGGTTTTTGTAAACGTATCTGAGATTAATGCTGTGTGACATTTGCTCTGCATGGATTATGACCTCGCTTGGATGGCGAATGGGCTATTTAAATTTAAGATGTGAAGATGAAACCCTAGAGTTTTCTCCCTAAACCTGCTGTACATCCTCGGTCCTCCCCACCTTAGTAAATGGCACCACAGTTCAGCCTCGCCCTGAACCCCCAGTCCTTCTCAGTCCCTCTTTCTCCCTCACTCCATACAGCGCACCCACCAGCCCGTCTCCCTCCTCCAGCCCTCCCCGGGCACCCAGCCTAACCCAGCCTATGCCGGTCACCATGCACCACACAGCCCTGCTTTCTTCTTAGAGACACCTGCTGCAGTCAGAAACCCTCTTGTTTCTTCATTCATTTGCTTCTTCGCAGCCTGCATCCCTCTAGATTCTAGAGCCTGACACGTGAGCTCCGTGAGGTCAGGGCCCATGTCCGCCTTATCTGTCTCTGCACAGTGTCCACTGCAGTGTCCGTTCTTAGTGGGAGCTCAGTAAACACATGTGGAATGAAAAGTGAATGAACTTTGCCCTTTTAACTTATTTATTTATGGTTGGTTTCTTTTGAGACAGGGTCTCACTCTGTCACCCAGGCTGGAGTGCAGTGGTGCAATCACAGCTCACTGCAGCCTTGAACTCCTGGGCTCAAGGGATCTTCCCACCTCAGCCTCCCAAGTAGCTAGGACTACAGGCATGCACCACCACACCTGGCTAATTTTTTTTTTTTTTTTTTTTTTTAGTGATGCAGTCTTGCTGTGTTGCCCAGGCTGATTTCAAACTCCTGGCCTTAAGGTAACCACCAACCTCAGCCTCCCAAAGTGCTAGGATTGCAGGCTTGAGTCCCCACACCCAGCCCCTTTTAACCTACTTAAATTTGTATGAAAGAGACCACAGGGCACAGAGGGCGAGAGCATGGCCAGGGAGAGGCAGTTTGGGGTATAAAGTGGGCTCTACCACTTACTGTAGGAGCTGGCACAAACATCTCTGTGCCTCAGCTGACTCAGCTTTAAAAATGAGAAGAATAACACCATCTCCATAAGGTTGGCAGACACATTAGATAATGTGGACAAAGTCCTTAAAAACAGACTAGTTACAATAAAGCACTCAATAAATGTCAAACCTATTCAGCATTTCTTTACGATTTTTTCCCTGTGGTTTCTGGGCTTAGAAGTCATACTCTTATTTTCATGAAAGCCTTAAGTAATATTAAATTGTATTTTCTTTTTGTTTTTATGGCATACTTTTAAAAATACCTTTTTAAAATGTTTACCCTTTAATTAGTTCGGAACTTATTTTGGCATATTAAATAAAGCGAACCTCTAAATGGTATTGGTGCCATTTGCTGACTAATCTCTCCCGTGTGTTATGCTTTCCTCATCACACATTCAATTTTTATGTATAATAGGGTGTGTTTTCTGGCTTTCAAGTCTCCCCTTTGGGGTTGGGACTGCCCCGTCACACTGAGCAGGTCAGATGCCCAGCCTTGCCCAGGTCGTGGAAGAGTCTCACATTCTCTGCTCGCAGATTCAGAAATGTGATGTGCATTTGACACCTGCATTTGTTCTGGTCCCAGTCCCCCAAAAAAGCTACTCACCCTTTTTGCCCTTGGGTTTCTTGAGACACCAGCATATCCTGATATCAATGTCCTCTTTCTGCTTGAGCCAACTTAAACAGATTTCTGTATCTTGTGACTGAAAGAATCCTTTATAAAGGTCCAAGGAATATCCCCAGCCAATGAGGCTGCATTCCTGCATGCCACGGTGCTTTAAGGGATGTCCCTAATGCGTCGTCAGAAAGTATCTGCAAAACCCAGGAAAGCCTTCAAGACGTCTGCACGCCAGACCAGACATACACACCCTGCCGTTGTCATGATGGTGGTGGGTGCCCCAGCTCTGTGCTCACAGATTCAGACGGATCCAAGCGGGCAGGCTGTCTCTGACCTGTTCAAGTTCAACAGGCTGTGGTAAGAAGACCAAAGAAATAATGTGTATGTGAAAGTACTTGCAAGCTAAACATGAAATATAAAATATATTATTATATTACCTTGTTCCATTCCAAAAAGCATGTAAGGTGGCATACGAATTAGATGTTAATAATAAAATTCAAAAATAACTTTTAAATATGTCTGAGGATCTAACCGTGTTGTTAGGTTATTATTAAGAATATCAATATCATGCCGGGCGCGGTGGCTCACGCCTGTAATCCTAGCACTCTGGGAGGCCGAGGCGGACGGATCGTTCTGAGCTCAGGAGTTCGAGACCAGCCTGAGCAAGAGCGAGACCCTGTCTCTACCAAAAATAGAAAGAAATTAATCGGACAGGTAAAAATATATATAGAAAAAATTAGCCGGGCATGGTGGCGCATGCCTGTAGTCCCAGCTACTCGGGAGGCTGAGACAGTAGGATTGCTTGAGCCCAGGAGTTTGAAGTTGCTGTGAGCTAGGCTGATGCCACGGCACTCGCCCCCAGGCGAGAGTGAGACTCTGTCTCAAAAAAAAAAAAAAAAATATCAATATCATTTCTCAACCTACAAAAGTGCTAAACATAGAGATTTCTTGGTAACTGCCTTGAACCTGGATTATATCCCACTCCTTGTTTTGTCTTAAAAATCCTTGATAGTAGCTTGTTTTTGCAGAGTGTAGTAGGTTCTTGCTTTTGGGGGTATTTGCCATTTGACCCTCTTTTTCATATCTTAAGTTTATAAGGGAAAGTCTATTAAAGTAAGTGTGCTCTGGGACCTAGGTGCAATTAGTTTGCTGTCCTAGAGAAGGCAAGATGGCCGAGGGGACGGAAAAGAAAGGCTGACGGACAGCGAGAGCACAGAGCCTGTGACTTCACTCCTCCAGGCAGAGGCAACAGTGACTCAGCCGGACGCTCCATCTAGGCAGGAAAACCGTCCAAGCTTGCGCATTTCCCATCAGCCCTGCACCTGCTGGGATCTCCTGGCTGGCATGGACTCTGTACAGTCACCTGGTGTCCCCAGCACAGGACACCCTGGGGCCTTTTTCCTACTCGTGCAGATGCCAAAGGGTGTGGCCATCTTCCAGTTACAGACAGAGCTAAGAACAAGTCACTTGCCTGCCATGTGTGCAGCACTCGCAGCATTTCCAAATGCTTACGCACCACGGAGAGGTCTTGCGTAAGCACGGGGTCTAGTCCTTTTGATTTATTCAATAAGAGACAAACCAGTTTAGAAAGTGAAAACTCTGACTTTTCGACATCCTCGTGGTGCTGCTCCACATTTCCTGCTGGCCTGTCCCAGACGCTCCTTGTCTTTGCCACTCATCCATGGCCCTTCTTGCAGGAGGACTCCTCCTCCCCCGAGTCTGTTTTTGGGGAGGTGACACTGGGGAAACCCACCTCAATGCATGCAAAGGGAACAATGAAGACCCAGGGGATGTGCTAGGAACAGTGGAAATATTAAAAAATTAAGCTGGACGTGCAGAAACATCCATCTGGCTCCAATCCAGGAAACTCCTCCTGTCCCCATCCTCCTTCCTTTTAGGGGCTCACTGACTAGTGGATACTTCAGATGAAACAGGTGAAGTAGTTTTTCTCCTGCCATTCACCATATCCAATTCAAAACAGCCTCTCCTAGCAGCAAACTGCCTGTATTGATCAGGAAATGCTGGTCCCCTTGCTTTTACCACCTGGTTATTCAAACATTTAGAGCAGCGATTTACATATACCCCATCAGGAGTCCTCCTCAATTCAAATGAGCTGCTGCTAGAGGAGGTCTTTTTTCCATGGCCTGGAGATTTGGTTGATGATGATTGGGTCTTCCAGGAAAGAAAGAGCAAATGATGATGGGCTTATGTGGATGTCCCAAACTTGTTCCCACCCTGTGGTTAAATGCCAAGTGAAGGCCGAATCTACAACAGGCCAAATAATTCATCTCCAAATTAAATTTTCTACAGCTGTCTCTGGTCTGCAGTGTGCATGACGATCTAGGAATTGTCAAAGTGAATTGTTCCTGCCTGGTGGATACTTTAGCACCAGGCTTGGATTCCCTAAATCTAATCGGCCTGTGGAATATCCAGACAACTCAGGCAGAAATTGATTGATTTAACACACACTTTGGTGGGTAGCTATTGCCTGCTGCAGCTCATGCCAGCCTTTGATCACGGGAATTCCTAAATCATTTGTCATCTGGGTCTTCCTAAGGAGACTTGGCCCTGAGAGGCTCTTAACCTCGTAAATCATCCTGGGTCTCTTCAGAGACTCAGATTCTTCAGCTATGACTCCTGCCACCCATGTGAGACTCTCCCTTTGAAAACCACAAAGAGAAAGGGAGGAAGGAGGATCTGGGGCCCCTTTCCTCCTTGAGCCAACTCCCCACATTGAGTTTCTGAGAGCCCCTAAAGAAGCCTCTCTTGGCAGCGACTACACCCTGGGTTCTGGTTCTTTTGGTAGGAGCAGGTGTAACGACCTGAATCTGGGAATACACAAGTGGGCAGACAGAGCGCTTCATGGTGTTGTGGGGGCTGCATCCCTTTCCCTTTGCTGATGTTGTTCCAAGTGTTTCTACGAGGGCATTGCCCTCTATCAATGTTCCTAATGCCTTTAGTTATCTTTTGCTGTGTAAGAAACTACCCCCAAAACTTAGTGGCTTAAAACAAAAAGGATTTTTTATTTCTCACCATTCTGCGAGTTGGCTGGGCTCAGCTGGGCAGTTCTGCTCTGCATTGGGTTGACTGAGGTCACTCACGTGGCTGTATTTAGCTGGGGGCTTGGCTGGGGCTGGAACGCCCAACATGGTTTCACTTACGTGTCTGGTACCTCAAATGGGGTGGCTCAAGGAGCAGGGAGCTGGCTGGGCTCTCCCTCTCCCCACAGCCTCTGTCTGGCTTGAGCTTATATACGTAGCAGCTGAATCCCAAAAGGCCAAAAACAGACATTCTCAGGTCTTATAAATTGTGAGCCTGGAACTGGCAGAGCATCCCCTCCTTCTCATCGTTTTGGTCAAATCAAGTCAAAAAGTTACTCCTGATTCAAGGGAAGGGAAGATAGACTGTGGCTCTTGATGGGAGAAGGGGCGTGTGGTCATAGGGAGGGAGGAATTTTTTGTGCCATTGTTGAAAACAATTTACCACATTAATGAAGGAAAGGATATCAGCAAAGGGATCGATTTGTGTGGCTCATGTAACATACCAATTGCTATGTGTTTTTTTTGTTGTTTTTTTTTTTTGGTTTTTTTGAGACAGAGTCTCACTCTACTGCCCTGAGTAGAGTGCCATGGCGCTGGCCTAGCTCACAGCAACCTCAAACTTCTGGGCTCAAGAGATCCTCCTGCCTCAGCCTCCCGAGTAGCTGGGACTACAGGCATGCACCACCATGCCCAACTAATTTTTTCTATATATTTTTAGTTGTCCATCTAATTTCTTTCTATTTTTAGTACAGACGGGGTCTTGCTCTTGCTCAGGCTGGTCTCGAACTCCTGAGCTCAAACGATCCGCCCGCCTCGGCCTCCCAGAGTGCTAGGATTACAGGCGTGAGCCACCACACCCGGCCCCCGATTGCTATGTTTTTAATGTTAAAATTGTCTCATGAGGACCCCTTGCAAGATTTCAAGGAAAAGTGTGTAGAACTAACTCCATTTTATTGACTAAAGTATATTCTCATTAAAATTAAAGCCCATTGAAGTGAATCTATAATGACAGAAAGCAGATCAGTAGTTACCTGGAGCCGAGGATGGGGAGGAGGGTTGAAAGCAAGGGGGCTTGGGGATCGTTTGGGGGTGATGAAAGCATTCTACGTCTTCAATATGGTGGTGGTTACATTCCTTATACATTTGTGGTATACATTCGTTAAAATTCATTGAACTGTACATTTGAAACAGTGCATTTTAGGGTTGGGCACAGTGGCTCACGCCTGTAATCCTAGCACTCTGGGAGGCTGAGGCAGGAGAACCACTTGAGGTCAGTAGGTCAAGACTAGCCTGAGCAAGAGTGAGATCTGTCTCTACAAAAGATTGAAAATTTAGCTGTGTGTAGTGGTGTCACTCACCTGCAAGTACCAGCTACTCTGGAGGCTGAGACAGGAGGATCGCTTGAACCCAGGAGTTTGAGGTTGCAGTGAGCTATGATGACAACACTGCACTCTAGCCTCAGCAACAGAACAAGACCTTGTCTCAAAAAAACGAAACCAAAAAAAGTGCATTTTGTTGTATATAAATTCTACCTCTATGGAGGTGATTCCAAAAAAAAATAAAGTCTACCTAGTATGAATGTTCAGAAAGGCTAAGTTTGACTGTGGTTAAATAAAGCCAGTGTTAGTGGGATACTATATTTACAAACAATAGCAAATTCCTCTGGGGGAGGGAAAGGAAGCAAAGAGCTAAAGGGGATGTTTTGTTAGTTCTAAAGCAGGATGCATGTTAACGCAACCATGTCCTCCTGCTGCAATTGTACTTTAAAACATATGCTATCATTTTCAGAATGGTGAGTAGGTGATTCTTGGTGTTTCATAGATTATTGAAGAGTGTCTACATCCTGCTTCCTTGGGTGCAGGAAGGGCTGGGGTCATCTCAATGCAAACAACAAAATGTGTGGGTCATTTGTACTAGACCATTTTGGAATTAAACTGGAGCCAGCATTGGAGAAAACTAATTGGTAACCTTTACTGATTGCCCCAGGGATTTCCTGGCTTCGGGAGTCAAGACCCTGCAAAGCAAGTCATCTGAGTAAAGTTTGCACATTATGTGGGGTCTAAACAGTGTCAAGAAGTGTCAAGGGGCTAAGGTGGATAGATGAGTGTGTTAAGGTCTGTCTGTCAAATGCATCCCACCTGGACAGGTGGAGACAGGACCTGCCAAGCTCCAAGATCCATCTCTGGGGAAAGAGACTGATTTGAAAAGACAGGAGAGAGAACACGTTTAGATTTTCTTCAGGAGTACAGAGACTGGCCAAGAATGCCCATGGTGGAAAAGCAATATACTTGCTCCAGAAATGGGAAGGGACAGGGATTCTCCCTGCAGGAAGTGAATTGAGTGTCTGTGGGAACAATGGGACATCACCCAAGAGGCCCTTGGTTGGGAAGGACAGCTCTTGGTCTCCTTCATTCACTATGTATACCTAGTGGTTGGACCTGGAGCTGCAGTGTAGATCTTTTTAAAGACTCTTTTTTGTTTTTTGTTTTTTTAGAGACAGAGTCTTGCTCTGTCCCCCAGGCTAGAGTGCAGTGTTGTCATCATAGCTCACTGCAACCGCAAACTCCTGGGCTCAAACGATCCTCCTGCCTCGGCCTCCTGAGTAGCTGGGACTACATGCAGATGCCACCA
>RJWJ010030364.1:0-19964 GCA_004363605.1 Indri indri | reverse complement strand
AACTCCTGGGCTCAAGCAATCCTTCTGCCTCAGCCTCCCGAGTAGCTGGGACTATAGGCGTGTGCCACCATGCCTGACTAATTTTTTCTCTCTCTATCTATTTTTAGTTGTCCAGATCATTTCTTTCTATTTTTGGTAGAGACGGGGTCTCGCTCTTGCTCAGGCTGGTCTCGAACTCCTGAGCTCAAACAATCCGCCCACCTCGGCCTCCCAGAGTGCTAGGATTACAGGCGTGAGCCACCGCGCCCAGCCAAGCTGCACTGTCTTGACGAGGCCCCCTCCACCCACTTTTTTTTTGCCTGTTTACTTCCAGGTAATGCTACCGTGGAGAAGTTGGAGGACTTCATCAACAATATCAACAGTGTCTTGGAGTCCTTGTATATTGAGATAAAGAAAGGAGTCACAGAAGATGATGGGAGACCCATTTACGCGCTGGTAAGTGCCAGACAGAGCCCTCTAGTGGCACTGTGGGGAGCTAGAGCAGAGTGCACAGTGGACACAGGCTTGTTGTGAAGAGCACAAGAGCTCCCTGCTGACAGGGCTCCGAGGTGGCGAGGTGGTGGGAGAAAGAAGCAGACCTGCTTGCACACCCCCCCTTACCCCACGCTCACAGCAAGCCTCTGACACCTGGGTTAGCCTTTGGGTTATCACAGTCAGGGTGCCCAGAACCGTAGCCCGGACCTCAGTGCTTTTGTCACTGCCCACATGGAGCCCCTGCTCTCCCCACCAGAGATGTGGCAGCTGGTGTTTGTGTTGGTTTGATTTTGCTTTTTGACAGTTCTCTGCAAGGAAGTCACCCCAAATGAATGGACTGTTAGGAATAAATGGAGAAAATGTTTTTTTTATTTGGAATAAGACATAGAAGCCACGAACAGAAAAAGCATGTGGGGGTATTAAGGATCGAGACCCATTTTGGGCCTTCTGTTTTTTCCAGATTTACCCTCACAGCTGGGGAACAGGGTGCAATAAGGAGAGGGACACCGACAGGTCCCCATCCTTGGCTTGGGAATACTCAGGCTGTCAGAGGACATGGCCTGCTTCCAGCCAGGCCCTCACTCAGAAAGGAGCACTTTAGTCCAGGGTTTCCCAAACTCGATTCTGTGGAAAAAGTGTTACGTGTCAAATAACTGGAAATGCCAGACGAGACGAGGCAGAGCAGATTCTTCAGTGCCAGTCAGGCCTCAGTGCCGTTTGCATTTGAAGCTCCATTAACATTCAGACAAGTTTCCACGTTTATCTGAGTTTGGAAAGTACTACACAACCTTTAGAGTTCTAGAATCTCTGATAGTCAGGTATGTTGGCTGAGCTAAAGCCTGAAGTCTGTGATAGAAAGCTGGTTACAGACCCATCCCTGTGGCCGCAGTGCCTGGGTGCAGGAGGTCAGCGATGGCTGGGCAGGAGGGAGAGCCAGCAACGTGTTAACCAACAAGTGAGGGCACAGCCTGACCGTTGTGTTGACTTATTTTTTAGGTGAATCTTGCCACAACTTCAATTTCCAAAATGGCCACGGATTTTGCAGAGAATGAATTGGATCTGTTTAGAAAGGTTGTAAGTACATTGGCCAGGCTTCTTAGGGGACACTTCTGTCTCCATTCTTCAAGGGTCACTAGGGAGATACAGGCCACTATTGCTGCCTGAGAGAGGCCTTTGCAGGAAGATGTCTCTGGGTACCTCATCAGGAATTCACAGCCACCAGGTAATTGCTGGGGAGGCTGCCTTGGCTGCCTGGGAAGGAAGGGCTGGGCCAGATGTGAGCCTTGATGGGATGAGTAAGAGCAGGGCCTCACGGGTAGTAACAGGTGCTCCTGCCTGGCTGCTCAAAGTGCCGTCTAGGAACAGCAGCAGCCGCACACCTGGGAGCTTATTAGAAAGGCTGATTTCAGTGCTCACCCCAGACTGTTGGATCCAAATCTGCATTTTAACCACATGCACATTTGAGAGGCATTGCTGTGCCAGGCTTCAGAGCCATTTGCTCAGCCCTTGTCGCACACCTGCTGAGCACCTGGCTAAGAGAGTGGTTCTCAGGTCTAGATGCAGTGATAATAACTATGGAGGTAAAAAATAATTCAGATGTTCCAGCCTCACCCCAGATCTGTCAAACCCAGATCTCTGAGGACCAGGTCCTGGAATCACTACCTGTAAATCTTCCGGGGACTACCAGCAGCCAAGGTTGAGAAGCAGGCTCTAGGTGAGCGACATGCACCTGTGTGTCTGCAGGAAGCCCAGTGGCACCGTCCTGCTTTGGGCAGAGGTTTTAGGGAGGCTTGCCTGGCCCTCTGCAGTGCCTGAGCTGTCTCTCTCGCTGGCCCACCTGGCTCTGCTCTCCTGTCTTTCCTGGCTCTAGCCTGCCGCTGATGCCAGCCTTGCTGTCCTGCCCACCTCTGAGTAAGGAGAGGTGCCGCCTCATTTGTTCAGTACTTCGTTTCTCAGCCTCCCTGTTTTCAGGGAGGTGGGGGTGGGGGGCAAGAGAGGTGAGGTGATCTTTCTTGATTTTTGGACATTAAGATTATTTGGGATGATATTAAAGTTGTTTTGGGGACGTGTACCTATGTACAGTTCTGCCTGTGATCTGAGTAATTGTACGGCATCCCTGCAAGAATGGGTGTTATCGCTTAAAAGTTGTTTTTTGCCAATTTAATAGATGAACGTGGTACCTCCTATTTCTTCCAGCTGGAACTGATTATTGACTCAGAAACTGGCTTTGCATCTTCCACAAACATTTTGAACCTGGTTGATCAACTTAAAGGCAAGAAAATGAGGAAGAAGGAAGCTGAGCAGGTGCTGCAGAAGTTTGTACAAAACAAATGGCTGATAGAGGTACTTTGCCTGATGGTTTCCTCAGTCCAGTGCACTTTTCAGAGTGAATAACAGCTTTTCCTGTGAAACCATATTTGTATCCCATTGATGTTTGCAGAGCCAGGCCAGCCCTCTTGGGTCCCTTATCTGCTTTAATGTGTAACCACAGTGACTTGGCAGGAGGATTTGGACCCCACCCCTGTTTGCTCAGATGAGCTGTCCAGGGTGCCACAGCCAGAAGTGGCAGAGCCAGGAGCAGTGCCCAGGGATTCAGGCTCTGGGATCGAGCCTTTGGCCTGTAGACTGAGGCAGAGTGTGGTTCAGTGCTTAAGAGCACAGCTCTAGTGTCTGACCTGGCTCTGAGCCCTGGGCCAGGTGACCTAGACTTGCCCGTCTGTAAGAGGGGGGTGATAGTATCTCCCACCTCTGGGCATTTGGGGGGATGGAACAGGAATGAGACAATGCAGTAAGGGGCATGGTGTTGGCTGCCTGGCACCGGGAGGAGGCTGGCTGAGGAATCATTGTTGTTACCATTGCTGTTACTATCAGCAGCATGTTGCCCAGGGCCCATGCTCCGGGTTCTTTCACTTAGGCAGTGGCCCTTAAGAAGCGAAGAGGAGGTGCCGACAAACTTCAGGAGGGGGTGTGGAGAGCTGGGAAAGGCCCGGAGTGCAGATTCAGTTTCTGCATGCTGCCCACCCCCGTGTCTAGTCCTATTGATTGCAGCAGAACAAATGTTTCAGTTCTTTTTCCATAAAAGGCACCACTGTTTTCAAGAAGCCTGGGCCTGACAGCTCGGTGTTGGCCAAGTTTACCACAGCTGTGCTCCCCCACCGCCGTGGGCCCCCGAATGCCTGCGCCCCCATCTGTTCAGGGCACGCTCACATCGACCCTCCACTTCCTCGCTTGGTGGTTAGACTTCTGGCCGGAGACTGCTGCTTGTGGCTAAAGAGATTATTCACTTCCTTTTCAGGGAGAGCTTGCCGCTGGGTTGTGGTAGTTCGTGCTCTGAGTTACTGATTTCTTTGTGGAGCAGGTTCACCCCCGCAACCTGACCTGCACTCAGCTCCTGGGGTACCTGATGGGGGGAAAGTGCCAGAGAGGTTTCTGGGGATGAGGGCAGGACTGGGGGCACCTGGTCAGTGCCCAGATCTGCCAGGCACGTTCATGTGTGTCCTGTCCTTGAGTCCACCCGCTGCTCAGGTCCATAGCTCAGTTTTTAGCTGACAGACTGCAGCTTAGTGGTCTGGGTGATGTCTAACACCCTGAGAGTAGCAGAGCCAAGTTCAGGCCCCAGTCTGGGGACTGCAGCTCCCCATCAATGGCTTTGTCGTAGTTTTTGTTCATCTCTGGGGTGTAGTTGGCAATAGAGAATGGTCTCAGGTGGCGCAGGTTATGACTGACTATTTTCTCTTGTGGTGCAGTCTCTCTTCAGGCCAGGCTGTTTCAGGCCAGGGCTGTTCCATCGTTGGCCCCTGTTGCAGATGTAGTGCCTGGCACCATCGGTGCTCAGTAAATGCCTGCTGAGTGGATGACTAGACAGGGTGATGAAGTTCCAGAGGGCCAGAGTTTAAGACCTGCAGAAAAATGGTAAAAGAAATACCTGCTCATTATAGGAAGATTAGGAAATGTTGATATGCATCAAAAAATCCATCGAAGTCACCTCTTATCCCAGCTTTTAGAGCTAAGGGCTCTGGCATCCCAGTTCATAGCCCTTTGCACTTGTAATTTAGAGTGCTTATCTAGCTTACGCTGACATCCTCATGTAGAGCTCGCAGGGCGTGTGCCCGACTTTAGCATTAGATTTTCCCTTTGCCCAGCCCTTCGCTGCCTGGAGAGACAGGTGACAGAGAGGAAAGGCCCCGCCTCTGTCTGTTGGACTGAGCTTTGGATCTGGGCTCTGCCCTCTTGTGCCTTCCTCAGTGACATGGACGTGCTGGCGCTGCCTTCTTCACGGTGGCCCTGAGCTCCAGAGAGAGTGGAACAGAGGTTCTGGAAGCTGCTGCAGGAGTTGTCACAGCCCTGGTGCCAGGCAGCCCTGTAGAGTCCTCTTATTGACTGTCTGGCCCTCAGGGGCCCTCATATGGACAGAGGAGCAAACTTGGTGGGGAGGGGCAAGGGGTGAGAGATACCTCCAAATCTCCCACCACCTCTGGCAGGTGGCTGCTGGTCTCTGAGACTGTGCTTCTCACCTGAGTATGAGGATGTTGGTTACTCCCAGGTATTTTTCGTGAAGGCCCCAGTGCTTTTGGACCTGGATGGGCTGCTCACAGTTGCTGTGGGATCTGTGGCACTTTGGAGGAGCCACTGAAGACTGTGGGGTGGGGAGCTGGCTGGCCCCCTGACAAGCCTTCCTGGGGGCAGCACTTCGATCAGAAGGACCACATTTCAGAGTCTGATCCTGAGACTCTCAGAATGGGACTTTCCATAGGAATAGCTGGGTGCCCGCTGACCAGGGTCATTCCAGGTAGGTCTGTCATCCCAAGGACACTTCATGGCTGGAGAGACTATGGTTTCACACAGCAGTGCTGAGGCAGCTGCCAGTGTGCGAGGAGGCCATGGGGTGGAGGGTGGTCAGGCTGGGGGGAGGCCTCTGAGAGCAGGCGTGGCTTGTCGGCGCCTAGGTGCCCACTGACTAGCCACATCTCCACACACCCCAGGGGCTGCCCATCTCTAGCCTTGTGTTGTCGCCAGGCCTGGGAGATCACTTGAGCTGTGGTCTTCTTTGGAGAACTAGGAAACCCCACCTGCCCCTCCCCTGTGGGCCGCAGAGGACTGAGTGGGGTCGTGAACCATAAGCCTTGGGTGCAGTTGCAGGCATATGTAGGTGTTTAGTAAATGTGACTCGAGCCTGAACTGGGACTTGTTCACCAGAGCACTGGACATTCCTACTTGGCATGTGTGCAGGGTCTGTTTAATCTTCCCTCAGATGCTTATCATGGGACTGCCAAGTACTGGGCCCCACACCAGATGCTGGGCACATAGGAGTGAGCAAATCCAGACCTGGCCGCTGCTCTCGTGGGGCTCGCAGCCTGCTGGGGGAGCCCAAGATCAGTCACACAGTCTTCTCGCTGAAGTAGAGTTGCAGCTGGAAAGGAAACATGGTTTTAAGTCAACTTTAACAAAGGAACTGGCCCTCAGCTGAGGATGTGACACTTGAGCTGAAGGCTGTGGAGGAGTTAGCTGCGGGTGGTCAGCCTGTGCAAAGGCCCTGTGGCCAGAGGGGGCACAATGTGCTCCAGGAATTGAGTCCAGGGTGATCTGAGCACAGGGAACATGGGCAGAGTGGACAAGATGGGCCTGTGAAATGGCACATTGGGGATTTGGCTCTTCAGCCCAAGGATGGTGGGAAGCCCTGGAGGGTTTAGGCAGAGTGACAGGGCTGGGCTTGTTCTGTAGAGGTCACATTGCTGGTGGAGAGGTGGCTCAGGAAGAGCAGTTGGGGGATGGGAGGGTGGAATCGGATGGTGGCCTTGGGGATGGAGTACATGATGGATTTAGGAGCTTTCGAGAAGGAGCCAGTCACACAGCACTTGAAGGGGCACAAAGCCTCTGTCCATGCAGTGACAGCCATGGTGCGGGACACCAGTGCCTGGTGCTCCAGCCTCCCTGCCCTCCTGAAACCCGCGCAGCCTGCCCTCTCTGGCACCCAGCAGTCGCTGCCCCAGCTCTCCAACTCCACACCCGATTGCCTGTGTCTCCCTCCAGTGGTCACCTGGCCCCTCCACTGGTGGCCCAGAGTGAACACACTGAGAGCCTAGGTCACACAAACACACTGCCCTTCCGTGTGCATGGTAGGGATGGAGGCAGGAACAGGGTGGAGGGTGTCTAACTGTCAGAAATTTTACAACAAGCTCTTGCTTGTTGTACAAATGAGAAAATAGCAGAAAAGGCAGTGAGCACGCGGGGAAACTCCACAGGCTTCTGTCCTCAGTGGCGCCATCTCCTGGTCAGGCCTGAGCCCTCTCCCTCTCCCAGCCGGACCTCCACAGGCTTCTCAGCATGCCTGTGTCCCGCCTCCAACCCCCACGCTGGCACCTCCCTGCTCCCCTCCAGGGAAGAGGATCAGACGGTAACGGCAGTGCTTGACAAGCCACATCCTGATCCCTTAGCCGATGCTGATGAGGCAGGATTGACTTGTGTGGGTTCCCATGACATTTGCCTCCCTGCAGGTCTCCCTCAGTCCCCCCTCTCCTGAGTCTTGGCAGTGGGGTTGGTCAGGGCAGCCGAATTGTTGGTGTGCTTCCTGGCTCTCCCAGGCTTTTCAGGCCATATGTTGTGTGGGCTGTGCCCAGAGGTGGGAACCAGGAGGCCCAGCTGTGCCTCTCTGCACTCCTTCCAGCTTCATCTGCCTGTAAAGTGGTGTGGCCGGAAGTGATCTTGGATGGTCCCTGTGGAGGCTCCAGGCAGCAGTGCTGGGAGGCCCTGGAGATGCTACTGTTGGGGAGTGGGGAGGGGCGGCTGATGGCGAGGAATAGAAGCAGTGGGTTTGCCTGCAGGGAGACTGTCGCCCTTCGTGGGCCTCAGCGTCCTTACCTTCAGGAGGACTGTGACAGCACCTCATTTGGGGTCTCTGTGCAGATAGAGTGGTCATGTCTGAAGGCACAAGCAAGATACCAAGAAGGTGCAGGGGTGGGGGAGCCTCGCCTCCATTGCCTTTTAGGTCTTTGTCGCAGTTTTCCTTGCTGAGGCTCTGCAAGGGCACAGGGTTCACTCTGGTTGGCTGGGGCTGGTGTAAACCTGCAGGGTGAGGAGTGTCCAGACCTTTGTGTCTGCCTGGCCTGTGGGATGGCAGAAGGGGGCAGAGCTACCGAGTGGGGAGAGGGCCTGGCTAAGGGTAGCCACCTCCCTTTCTGTCCCCGCAGAAAGAAGGGGAGTTCACCCTGCACGGCCGGGCCATCCTGGAGATGGAGCAGTACATCCGGGAGACGTACCCGGACTCCATGAAGATCTGCAACATCTGCCACAGCCTCCTCATCCAGGTACCCACGGGGCAGGTGTGCGCCCCGCTCCCCAGGGCCCAGCCCTCCGACACTGCCAGGACATCCCCCAGTAGGGGCAGATGGAGGCCGTCTCCCCGGATGTGTCCGAGGACGCTGCTCCCACTCTGCCCACGTGGATGTGCCGCCTTTCCAACTCCCTGGCTCCACTATTCTGGTCCAGGGTTCTCGCTTTATTTATTTTTCTCCAGGAAGGCTCTCCTGCGTCTTTTGTGTAACTGCACTTTTGTGGTGAACATCTTTCTATGTTGATTGTTGTTTCCTGAGTCATCTGTTTTACACTGATGCTTTGCAGGGCTTTACAGCCATTGAACCAGTGCTGGACATCTATGTGTCCTTCTTTTCAGTTTTTATCATTTTGTAATTTTTTCTTTTTGTGATTGCAGTTGCTATGATGGGCCTCTTTTGCACATGTATCCTTGGGCACCTGGTGATTATTTCCTTGGGTTGAATTCTTACAAATGAAATTTCTGGGACAAAGTGCGCATTTTTTTTTAACATTTCTGAGCCATGTTGCCAAATTGCCTTCTGAAAGCTGTGGTTGTCTATACCCACCTGCAGGTCTGAGTGCAGGAGCCCGAGAGCTGCTAGGGTGGCCTTGTGAGCCTTCAGCTTCTTCTGCTGTGGTCATTTGTTCAGAATTGTTTAGTAAAACCCACTGTACTAAGGACATTGGGATTATTATCAGTATGAATTTGGGGCCTGGAAGATAAGGCTCTCACCTGCTGGCCATTTTCCTTATAGCTGCCCTGGGGGTTTGTGGAACATGCAGGTGCACACGGGCTCCATGGTCAGCCCTTCTTGTTTCAGGGTCAAAGCTGCGAAACCTGTGGCATCAAGATGCACTTGCCTTGTGTTGCCAAGTATTTCCAGTCGAATTCTGAGCCACACTGCCCCCACTGTAACGACTACTGGCCCCATGAGATCCCAGGTACGTGGTCCCCAGGTGCCCACGGGAGGCTGGGCTAGCAGATCTCAGTGCCTGGACACGGGAAGCCCTTGGAGACGGGAGTGCTCCAGAGGGCTCCGCACACATTGGGGGTCTGTGTCAGCAGCCCAATCCCACAGGTGGAAGCAGCTGCTGCAGGAAGTGAAGGCTGACTCACACAGTTCCAAGGGGCCCTCTAGAACGCAGTAGAAATTCTAACACATGCGAGCATCTGTCTGGCAGCTGTTTCCAGAGGGTCATGTGAAAGCAGCACCCGCAGCTCCCTCAGTTTGTTCCTCTGTGAATCGGGACAATTCCATCTTCCTCACAGGCTGGGGCGGAGGGGTAGCAGTGAAGAGTGTTAGGGACGTAGGACAGAGTCCTTGGCCCAGGAAACGTAGCTGTCAACTTGAGCTGGTGTCCCTGTGCCACCAGCCCCTGCCATTCACTGTGTCTTCCTGGCCTTTTCTGTATATAGAAGTCTTCGACCCTGAGAAGGAGAGGGAGGCTGGCATCTCCAAATCGAACAGAAGGTCCTTGCGGTCCAGGCAGCATTAGCCGCTGTGCCCTGCTGAGGGGCCCGTTGCCTGGGTGGCCTGGCCACCCAGCCCTGCCTGGAAGAGGGCCTCAGTGTTTCACATGTTACACAAATCCCTTCCTTGTTCTTTACATTCATTGTTGACAGGTTTGGAATAAAACTGCTTTAAGTTGCTACAGCTTCATTCTGTGGTCCGGGGCTTCTGCGTATGCGGTTTTGTGCCGTGGCCTTTCCTTCTTTCTTGGAGTTCAAGTGCTGACTCGGAATCCTTGGTTTGGGCTCCGGCAGGCAAAGCCAGCAGAGCTTCTCCTGCAGGACAGTGCCCTGTTCCAGAGCTACTGCTGGCCCAGAGCAGCTCACTGTCCTTGCCCAGGGTGGCTTTGTCTTCAGTTGCAGCTTAGCTCACTTGTCCTGTCAGGACCTGGCCAGCCCCAAGCCTGGAGTTGTGAGCCTTGGCCTTGCCCTTGCCCTCTCCAGCTCCCCACAGTCTGGACCCTCCCCTGGCCTGAGGTGCCACTGGCCTGAATGCGCAGGTGACTGGCAGCCCTGCCTGTCCAGCAGCTCCAGCCTGGATGCTGCCTCCTCCCGGTCTCCTGCACACAGTCGTCACTGGTCCTGTCCAGCTACTGCTCCGGGACGATCCTAGAGACCCGCGGTGGGCTCCCGCCCCCCTGTCGAGGGTGCAGTGCTTCCTTTCTCCGACTTCTTGCTGGAGCCTTTGTCGGTGCTGCCTCCGCTGCGCGCTGTCCCCTCTGGTGTCCTGCCTTTCCTGGCCACCCTCAGGTCTCGGCAGCCTGTCACCTCTGCAGTGCTCAGTCCTGCCCCTGCGCTTCCTTGGTCCTCACATGTGATGCTCTGTTAGAATTCCTGTCTCCCTGCCTCTTGTCTATGCCAGTATCAGTCAGGACCCCTTAGTCGTGGCAGAAAGGCCAACTCAAACTGGCTCGAACAAGGAAGGACTTGGCCAGAGGGGCCCTCAGGAGAGGCTGGGTCTAGCAGCTCCAGCGACGTCACCAGGCATCCATATTTCTGCCTCTGCTCCGATCTCACTGACTGGCCTCCTGCTCGGGGCCTGCAGGTAGTTTCCCAGGAAACCCAGCCACTTTCTTCATGGTAGCAGAATGGCTGCCCTGTGTCCAGGCCCCACGCCCCAGTGTCAGGAGGAGGGGTGGCTCTCATTCGGTGGCTCCCCGTGCCCCAGGGAGCATTCTCAGGCTCCGAGTTCCAGTGTGGACACCGCGGAGGTGGGGAGGGGATACTGCAAATGGCACTGGGAAGTCAAGCTTGCCCAGAGCCTCGGGAGGGGCAGTCCCTCCCAAGCTGCGTGGCCAAGTGAGTAGGGGCTTCTCCCTAAGCAAACTGTAGGTGCTGTCACCAGGCAGGGGATGCTCTGTGGACACTGAATTGGGGGGGTGGCCTCCCCCACGTGGCAGGGGGGGCTCTGCCTTGTTCACCTCCATAAACCCAGTGCGTGGCGGGCATCTGGGGCACGGCGAGCGATGACACCTGCTGGGGGGCCCACCCTCCCAGACCCGAGTCCAGGGCCCTGATCCCCTCATGCCCACCTCCCCGTCAGTAAGGCAGCCTGGGACCCCACACAGCCCTTCCTCAGTGGGCAGACACAAGCCTGCTGGGAAGGCCGGTGGGCACCCTGACTCGGTGGGGAGTTCACTCAGTGTGTCGGGTGAGCAACAGAAGCCTCAGCAGCTTAACCAGAAAGGAATTTCCTGGAAAGGTATCAGGTAGCTCATAGAAATGGCAGGAAGGCAGAACAAGTCTAGAAAAGATGGACCTTGGAATCAGATTCTGGTTGGCCAGACCGATTCCTCAGTCACAGGGGGTGCTGCTGCCGCAGTAGGTCAGCTCCAGCCCCTGTCCGTCTTCCCAGCACGCCCTCAAGATGCAGGTGCAGGGAGCGGCCGAGTCACACACCCTCCAGGACCGTACTCCCTGGGAGGTCGGTAGTTCTCCAGAATCCCAGCAATCCCGTTCTGCAGGACGGGAGCATGGATGCCAAGAGGCAAAAAGCCAACCAGCGCTCGGGACAGCCAGCTCCTACCTTCACCGCCACCGTGTGCCCTGCTGGTCAAGGAGCCCCATGTCCATACGGTTTGGGTGAGTCCTAGTTGGTGACCCAGGAAGCCTCTGAGCACCTGTCACTGGGACACTGGCCTTCCAGCTACTAGCCTCCCTGTCTCCCACCCTTTCATGATGACACCAACACAGAAGTCCCACAGTGGGCACCCATGCTCCCCGCTAAAACCCTCACTCAGAGTCCCAGCCTCCTCGCCTGTGATCCGGCCTGGCCCACCTTCTCTTCCACGGCCCTGCCCTCCATTGGCACCCCTGACCTCGTCACTCAGGAATTGCTGACTGGCCCGGTGCGGCTCACTGCTCTCTGGGTCCCCAGTGCCCCTCCCAGGCCCTGTGTCTGTCTCTGCCAAGCACTTTTACCACCCAGACCTGTGGCCTCACTGCAACCCCCACGCTCGCCCCACCAGGCTTTCCTGCCTCAGGGCTGTTGTACCTGCTGCTGGGAGCTGGGCCTCAAATCTCAAGCCAATTCTGCATTCCTGGCCATTCAAGCTTTTTATTCAAATGTCAACTGTCAAAAAATCACCTCCCTATAAGCTATCTCCTGATGCCACTTTTTATCCTGTTACTCAACACTGTCTGACACCATCTCGTTTTATTCTGATCTCCTCACTGGTCCCCTCCCCAACAATAGCGTTAAAACACCTGGAGGGCAGGGACCTCATCTGGCTCCATGTGTGGCACGGAGCAGGCCCTCTCCACATCACGGATGGGCAGGTGGCAGGTGGGGCCCCTTGCTTGTGCCTCTCCCTGGCTCTGAGTGGCTGCTTGGCGCTCTGACTCCAGCTGACTTCAGCATCCACGTTGCTCACAGGGCTAAAGCCAGCCCTCCAGCGGGGCTTACGAGCAACACGGGAGCCCTGCTCACAGGACATGAAGGGTCCTCTTCTGAGTTCCTCCCATCTGACAAGGGACATTGGCTTGAGGCAGCCAGGCCTTGATCAATGCGTTAACGAGTGTGGCCTCCAGTGCAGGCTTTGGAGACAATGACATTACAGATGAGCCGCTTGTCGGCTGTGGCTCAGGCAGATGTGGGGCCTGCCAGTGGGAATGGATGGGACAGGGACGGCTGGGCCCCTGGAAGCTGGAGCCACAGCTGCCTGCCCCTCGGCTGGGGCAAGGGTGCAAGTTACGCTCGAGGGCCTGTGAGTTATGGCCCCCTCTGCAGCCACGCAGCTGCCATTCCTCACGAAGGGTGCACACGCCGGGCGTGGTGGCATTCCTATTTTATGCCTCACTACCTTTGGTGGCATTGCTATCTGGTATAAATTCTTCATATGAGAAATTAAGTAAATAACTATTAATAATGGCAGATGGGGGGATAAACAATCTCCCTGCAAGCCGCTGACCGGGGAGCCGAGCCTCCTCCACTGCTTCCCAGCTTGTGTTTGTCCCTCCCTGCACGCCTGGTGCCTCCGGCAGTCCACTCACTCGAGTCCTGCATGTCCTCCCCACTGCCAACACCTAGCTTTCAAAAATGTGGATTCTGATGATCTCTGCTCAAACGCTGAGGCCTCCAGACCTATGCGATGAAGGTCAAATCCCTTGGCCTGGGCATGGAAGGCATGAGGGGCTGGAGTTCCAGCTGCCTACCACCGCCTGCCCACCCCCTTGCTCAGGTACCCAGGGTGGGCGTGCAGCCAGGCGCCAGGCACAGCAGCCGTTCCCGTGGCTCTGGGTTGCACCAGAGATGGGCAGAGGGCCCTGGCCTGGCCAGCCAGAATCTTCCTTGGGTTTTCTCGACTGGGCTGAAGGACAAGCTGCAGGCCCTTCAAAGATACGGAGCTGAGCCCCCTGGGGAGAAGGCCTGGCTTTGAAAGGGAAAGAATGGAGCCAGGCAGACATGAGTGCGTAGCCAGAAAGGCAGAGGAGCCAGGTGGGGGGCTGAAGCCTGGGTGCCCCCTGCAGGACCTGCAGTTCTGGGAGCACCCCCGGCACCCTTCCTGCTATGGGAGCCAATGCGTGTTTCATTTGCTTTCCCTTGAACTAGTCTGAGCTGGGTTTCTGTCACAACCAAGGGAGTCCCAGCCCGCCTGGCACTCAGGGGCTGCACTATCTACTGCTGTTGCATATTGCATCTTGTACCACATCCCTCACCCTACCCTGGGCTCCACTCCCTGCTCACTATGCAGTTCCCTCTGCCACGAGGCCCACTCTGTCTTCCTGGTGATCCCTGCCCATCCTTCCAGATCCAGCTCTGGCCTCTACTTCCTTGTCCCACCCTTCCTCCCACCTTTGCGTGGCCGCCTCACACGGCTCCCCCTCTGGTAGCACTTCCCACACCCAGGGATGTGACCACCAGGGACGAGCCATCTCCCCCCAAGGGCTGAGTGCTCCCCGACCTCTGGGGGTATGTCCTGCTCTCTCCCTGGTACCTCCTATGCTGCCCGCAACAGGCGGCAAGGAAATTTTGCTTGAACAAATGATTTTTAAAACAAAATTATTTTTTCCTGCTTACATTATTGAAAACATTTGATATTATAGAGAAAGAAATATTAAAGAAAATCAAACATCCATAGTTTTATTATTGGCCTAAATACACCCACAATTTATCGGGAGCATTTCCTCTGGGACACACACTTATATATACACATGTGGTCATGTGTGCACATGCACACATGTATACCGGTAGCATCTGAACGTAGTGCGTTTTACTCACCATAACACAGCATTTCTTCATGACTTTCAGACTTCTGAGTGTTCACAGCTAAATAATACTCCTCTGCACTGATGGGCCGTTTCTTACCAACACGATTCAGGATGTCTCCAGTTTCTTGTTACTACAAGTGGTCCCACGACATCATCCTGCACATGCATCCTTGCCCGTCTTTCTGCTATTTCCTTAGGACGGGTTTCCAGCAGTGGGGTTGCTAGACCCCAAGGTATGCACGAATGTTGAAGGTTCTGGGTTTTTATAAAACTCCAGCCAGGCTGAACTCCCGCCAGCGGGACATCCCGCCCTCTGCTACAGTGGATGCGAGAGCTGGAAGGGTTCTGGCCAATTTGGTAGGTATCTTTTAGTATTAGCAAGTCATAATATTTTTTTTTAGCTTTATTAGGTTTTAAATGTCTTCTTTTGTGCTTGGTTTGGAATGAATTACTCTACCTCACGGTCACTTGGTGTGATGGATGTTGTCAAACTCCAGACAACACTGTAGAAATGTCCAATCTGTGGCTCTCCCACCCAGTGGGGAGGGGGCTTCTCTGGTGCCCGTTATGGGGGACATGCCTGTCTTTAGTCAGAGGGCTGGGGAAAGTCTTAACGGCCCAAACACAAACAAACGAGTCTTTTTTGTTTACAAACAAGATTACAGACGCCAAAGCCCGGGTCTCTCCTGGCCTAAGCCTCCCCCAAAGAGTAGTCACTCCTGGGGGACAGCGTCTATAAGGGGACAAGAGGGAGCTTCTAGGCGCTGGTGATGGTTCTGTTTCTTCACTCCGGAACCCGCTCCTGGGTGTGTGCACAGTGGAAAATTCAGGAAGCCAAAGATCTACGTGCGTCTCTGCAGGCAGGTTACCCGTCAGTAATGAGGACGGCAGGAGGCTCCCGCTGCCCGGCAGTGGCGGGGAGCTCCCGAGCACGCCAGTGAGGACCCTTCTGTGTGGCCAGGGCCACGCCACTCTCTCCAGAGTCCGTGGGCTGCGGCGTCCCACAGGCTCGGTGCCGGTGAGGAAGGACGTAAGATCAGTAACTAGGATTAGCAGCAGCAGCTAAGGTTCCCGCAGCAGCAGGGTGCTGCTGTCGCGCACGCCACCTCCTGAGCCCTGCTTTCCAGATGGAGACCCGGGCACAGTGGAGTGAGCTGTCCTGGCCAAATCACACAGCACTCAAGCAACGAGGCGGAGTTTGAGGGCAGCAGCCGGTGTCAGAGCCCGTGCCGCGCCCCTGCACGGGCCGCCCGTCCGCTAGACTCGTGAGGCCTCATAATGCTGCAGCCTGCCTGTGGGCTGCCCGGGATGTCCTTCCGGGGCTCTGCCCGCTCTGCGCCTGCCCAGTGCCGCAGCCCAGCGCCCTGGGCAGGGATGGCTTCCTCAGGGCACAGGTTCAGTCATGCTTGTCCCTAGACTCCAAGACCCGGCGCCGGATTGGGCAGAGCAGGGGATGACTGAATTGGTGACGGCTGTTTGCATTTCAGGCCCTTTCAGCTCTCACCCTGGCTACGACCACCAAAAGCTGACGGAGAAACTCAGGTCCAGAGCCCGCACGTAGTGCCAGTATTTAACTGGGATAAACAGGATCTCTCCCGGGGACAGGATGCAGGACTGGAACGGGGCCTTGGTAAACTTGGGGAACTTCTCTACGTCGGGGTTCTCCACGTCGACCTGAAGAAAGCAAAAGAAACCACTGTCTCCAAGTACAGTGCGGGGGGTGGCGGGGGGGGTCTGCAACGTCATACTGGGTGTCACATGCCCACCTGGCTCGTGTTATGAAGAAGGTGCGTGTCGTGAGGATATAAAGCCTCTGACTCCTGCGGCGAATACAGCCGGATGTATTTCCTCCCCATCACCTGGGAAGAGAGAGACCCCATCAGTCAGCTGGTGGCCTCCCCGCCTGCTGCTGCCCTCGCTGGTCTGCAGGTCCCCGGACCCCACACCCTTCCTCACCTCTGCGCCTTTCCACATGCTGTTCCCTGCGCCCAGTCCACCCTTCTCCACCACACACATGCTTAGAGTTCTCTATGTTTTCCTTCCGAATAGTTTACGAATCAGTGACTTCCCTATCGGAGCCAACAATAATCAAGCACTTGATATGCCAAGCACTGTTTATGCGCTTCCTGTATATTAACTTGTTCAATCCTCACAGCAACCCTCTGGGGTGGTTAATCTTCACCCCCATTTCACAGGTGAGGAAACTGAGGCAGACAGGCTAAATGAACTGCCCAAGCTCACAAAGCTGCCAGGTGACAGCTGGAGTCCGTGCCAGGCAGGCTGGCTCCCAAAGCCCAGCTCCTGGCCTCTCTGCTGCACTGCGTCTTTGGACTGGTCGGCTGGGCTAGGAGAATGCTACTTATCAAACCCCTCTCTCTGCCTACGAAAAGCAAGGTGGTCTTACAACAGGGGAGAGAGGCCCCTCTCCTTGCAGCAAACACACCTGCTTCTCTGCCTGGGTCTCAGGAAGACTATCTATCTAGTGACTGAGAAAGTTCCTTTCCCCGCCGGCCCCTTTCTATTGGGAAGCTGGTCCGGATGGAGAGCAGGCGGGGGGAGGGCAGGGGGCGCCGTGCCAGGCGCTTGCTCCATCTATCTCCTGAGAACGCTCCCCTGCCTGGGGACCTCGGGGTGAGCGTGGCCCCAGACGCCACTTCTGGAAGCAGCCCTGGCTGGAGAGAGGGTCCTACCCCGGGCCTGGCGCCATTTCTCAGTTTTTACTTTTGTCCACATTCCTTTCAGCGGTCCTTATTTCTCTTTCTAGGAGCCTAGTATTCAAAGGTAGATGATGTGGCCAGCCACAAGGCTGGGCCAGGAGCAGGGAGAAGACCTGGGCCAGGAAGTTCTGCTGAGGATCCTGATGGAGTGGGGAGACAGTGCCTTGGGGACCAAACCAGGCATTAATGGTGATCTCTTCTTCCTCCCCGGTGCCCAGGCAGCAGTAGTCGGGGATGCTGATATCCTGCCTCAACTCTGGGATCTGCGGGTGTCAGAGCAGACAGGGGAGGTTGAGACCAGCCTGCAACATACCAGAGCAGAAGTCAACAACTATCTATCTGACAGAGGACTCGAATACACGCTACTACCATGTCCATATTTTAGTGGATAGGAATTTTAAAAACAATTTAAAAAACAAGTATCAGTGGGGAAGAGTTGTAATTTTATTTTGTTTCCTTTTAAAAAACCCCTTACCAGTGATTTAGAGTTAAAAATAAACCACGCTGTCATTTTTAAAGAGTTAAACATATTTTAAAAAATCAAACTGAAGAAAAATGAAAAGAAAATGGGATTGAGGCCAGGCGTGGTGGTTCACACCTGTAATCCCTTTGAGAGGCACTTTGGGAGGCTTGAGGCAGGATTGCTTGAGGCTGGGAGTTCAAGATCAGCCTGGGCAACATCGCAAGACCCTGCCTCTACAAAAAATTAAAAAATTAGCCAGGTGTCGTGGCAGCCACTGTAGTCCTGGCTACTCAGGAGACAGAGGCAGGAGGATCACTTGAGCCTAGGAATTCGAAGTTACAATAAGCTACGATCTGGCCACTGCACTCCAGCCTGGGCAACAGAGCCAGACCCTGTCTCTAAAAAAGAAATGGGATTGAATACTTACTAAATCTCTGGAGAGGAGTATTTTCTAAAATTTACCAATGGTAAAGAAATCACAATTCATACATTTTAAATAAATTAATGACTATAAAGACCAACAAATTAGGGAACTTATTTGAACTAACTGCGGTGAATGAGGGGTTAATATACAGACTTCATACAAACTAATAAGGAAAGCGCTAAGATCTCGATACATAAATGTCACCATAATCAAAGAACACAGCCAGATAATACAGGAAAACAAATAACATAAAAGGAAGGGCTTCAGTCTCATTAGCAAATAAACCCAAATTAAATCAACGAGTCACTGGTTCCCACTAACCAAATACATAAAGACTGAAAATGCGATAACGCCTTGCGGTGGTGAGGGTGTGGTGAAAGGCTCGCTCTCGCCAGGGCTGCCGGGGGCACCGAGGGCCACAGCTACTCAGCGCATGGCGACGTGCACGCGTCTCCCAGTGCACACAGCCTGGCTTGGCTGGGAGGGTGCCGGGCTCCTCTGTGACAAGTGTGGCTCCAGGAGGAGCTGGAGGCCTCGGGGATGAGGCGAGGGCTCATGGGGGGACGCAGGGTACGCGTGGGCTCCCCTGTCTCGGCCACCAGCAGGGGTCTGCGGTGGTGAACGTGGATGACAAGTTGGTGTGGGAGAACAGCAGTCACCCTGTCCTGCTAGTGTTTCCATACACCCCACTTCCTTCCCCAGCTCCCCACGCCCCAGGGACCCCGACATCTTTTTGAGAGAGTTCCTATAACAGAGATGTGGATTCTTGGCTTCTTTTAGAAGCCCAGGGTGGGCACAGAGCATTTGTTTCCATGCAGGCAGAAACAGGCTGGGCAGAAAGGCAGAGGGGTGAGATAGCTTCCCCAAGCCTGGCGTATCGGGCGACCTTGGAGGTTCTTGGTGGGGTGGGGCGCTGGCGGCCTGGCCTTTGGAAAGAACCAGGAGCTCAGAGTGAAGGAACTACTCACTCTGATAAAACCACTGCCCGCCAGACGCTCAGCAGGCACCGTGGTTTACCTCCAGGGTTGAACCCACCAGAGTGGGCCGCCAGCCCTCACCCCCGAGCCATCTGGGTTCTTCACAAGACCACGGTGGACGCAGAGGCATACCTCCCAGAAGCCTCGGAGGTATGAAAACAGGGTTGCCGGGGGCTCGGGTCTTTGCGGAGTCTGTGCTCCCGGCCCAAAGGTGCACCTGCAGTAGATACCGCCGTTCCTTCAGGAGCGGCTGCCGCAATTGTGGGTTGCTGGTTAAGAAACCAAGACCACCCAGGAAAACAAGAATGTTCTCCCTGCAAGGGGCTTGGGCCCAGATGCTGCTGCTCTGTCCTTCAAGAATCTGCCTCAAATTGCCAGTGGAGAAATGCGGAAATGCTGTGCCCACTGCTTAGGGCTCGTGTAGAAGTTCACAAGCTGAGGTCCCCTCCCAGGGCGTGGCAAGGTTCCCAGTGACCTCTCAGAGCACATCCCATGCTGTGGCTTCAGGCTGGGAGGCACCAGGCCTCACCCAGCGGAATGCTGAGTGGAAACTCTGATTGGTTCCTGGTGACATCACCAGGATTTCTGAAAGGTGATTGGCTGACCAGATCATGCACGCAGATTAGCTGGCCAAGAATTCAGAGACCCCCAAAGAACAAATGCTCCCTAGATGTGACAGATAATTGAAGCAGGCCTAAAATGGTGGCCAAAATCTTCTAAAACACGGAGTCCCTGGGAGGAAAGTCAGTAAGAGGTTCTTACTGACAAGAGAGGCAAGAATGTGGTAGGAGCCACTGAGCTTCCTATAGATGGAGAGGGTCCCAGAAAACATGCCAACTTCTCCTGAGGTCCTCTCAACAGCAGAGGGGACACGCACCTCTGGGACCTGAGGTGAAGCCCCAGGCAGCCCTCCACCAGCTGAAATGTCATTATGATTCTGACGCATCTTAAAAATAATTGTGAACTTTGCTTTCTACACCTAAATACACCTCTTGTCCTGCAAAACAGCTGCTCCAGGACAGGGAGGCCATGCCCCAGTGTGACAGGCCAGGGGACCAGCTGGCCTCCTGGGATCGCAGAGGGGGGGCCTGATCCATTAGAATCCCTCTTTCCTTCACTTAGTAAATGAGGCGGACTGGAGGCAGGGTTCACGAATCCTCACACAGGGAGGCCCAGGGAAGAGACCGTCGCCGGCGCCCTTTAACCGTGGGCATGGAGGCTCCTTGAGTCTGGCATAGGCCCTGCTGGCCCTGGGTCCCCTGTGAGCACCAGGAGCGAGCACAGCCCTGGCGGCAGCAGTGGACACAGCAGCTGAGCAGCATTCCGGGGCCTCCGCCCCAAAGCCTGCAGAGACGGTGCCCTAGCGCCCCCTTGGCTG
>RJWJ010030363.1:0-19969 GCA_004363605.1 Indri indri | reverse complement strand
CAGGAGGATCGCTTGAGCCCAGGAGTCTGAGGTTGCTGTGAGCTAGGATGATGCCACGGCACTCTAGCCCGGGCAGCACAGTGAGACTCTGGCTCAAAAAAAAAAAAAAAAAAAAAAATGCAGGCGATGTTTTAAAAGAGCTCACCAAGTTAAAATGCGTGTTAAAAACAGACCATCCAGTGGTTGTTTCTGCAGTTGGGGTCGGGGGAGTAGACAGGGAAAGGGCAGGGAGCTCTCTGGCATGATGGAAATGTCCTTTCACTGGATAGGAATGTGGGTTACACAGATGTCTCCATTTGTCAGTGCAAAACCGTATTCCTAAGATCTAGGCATTTCGTTATATACAAGTTAGGTTAAAACCATTATTTTGAGAGGACTTACAGGCTGTCGGTGCTAAGGAATTCTGGATCAATGAGTTTTCCAGGTGAAAAGTCACAGTTTAAAAATCAAAAACATTTTTAGTTTTATTAGTTAGAAAGAAAACTAAACTACCATGATGTCCTAAAGCTTAGAGAACAACAAAGAACACCAAATTACTGAAACTCTTTTGCTGATGTAGGTTCCTAACCTGAACGCAGATGATGGGGTGGAGGGATGTGGAATTAAGCTTTTTGACCCCAAAGTCCTTCCCTGGATGGCCACACCGCAGGGCCACTTCCGCTGCTGTCTTGCGGCTGCCTTCATTTCCCACCCCCAGGGAATCTGCCTCTTTCCCCATAACGAGCAGTCACTATAGTGCATCTCCATTCGGTGCAATTCAACCTGTACCAACCCCTGTTTCCTGCCCCGGACAAGCTCACAGTCTAGCAAGGAGCACACCCCGAGATCCCAGCCCGGACCAGAAGGGAAGCTGGCCGACGTTTCCATGCTGGGAAGAGCTGGGGATTTCTGACTTGACTCCGAGTATCAGAGTGGCTTTTGTGTCCCAGATCCCTGAGATGACCCAGTTCATCCCAGAACTGACGGCAGGAAGCAATTTCAGCTAATCAAGCGCTCATCAGCTCTGCAGACTGGGCCACCACTTTCCCAGACAGCACACACAGGCCGGGAAGATGCTCCATGCAGACAAGCAGATGCTATTTCCACTTTTGTTCTCATTAAACAGCAGCATAATCATGATTTATAAAAATATTCAAATCTTGAAAAGCATGTCAAAGTGCAACCTCGTGAACTGAACTCGAAAAAGCTACTCACTCTACGCGCATAATTTGAAATCCTGATTTTTTTTTTTTTTTAAATCATCTCAAGTGGATGTGGAGTTAGGGAAAGTAATCAAGTTTTAAAACTCTTGAAAATAGTAAATTATGTTTCCAAACTCAAAATAGTCCAGTTTTTTATAAACCTAGAAATCAACTTCCAAAGCTTCAGTTTTTGAAGTCAGAGAAACGATGTTAAAAGTGGCTTCAGAGTCACATTCGGTTGCCCATCGTATAAATATCACATCACTGCTATCAGAAGCTAGTCTGTCTCTCTACCTTTCTGCTGGGGAAGATGCGTGACAATCAGGGGGTGTCCCTAAGTAGCAAGGGCAGAGTTTTCCTAACATTGGTTCTGACTGCCAGAACCACAAAACCAGGATGTAATAATATGATACCAGGTGGGTTGCAAATTCATAAGCTTTAAACAAAGCACGTATAAAGCAAAATGAGTGGAAATGATAATAATGAAACTTTCTCTGTGGCTTCCCATCAGTTACCCATTTCTTTTTTCTCTGAATCTTTGTCCCGACTACCGAAGAGCCCTCTGTTCTTCTTCTAGACACATAAAGTCTGCTACTCATCTCAAACCCCAGCCAAGTTTCTCCCTCTTCCAGGAAGCCCTCCTGGACTCCTTGCCTTCTGCACACAAATGTTTGACATGAACACACCGCCCTGTGTCCTACCTTGCTACGGCACTGTGTGAATACCCCGCGCCTCCCTCCCTGACCATGCTAGGAGGAGCTGGGAAGAATCTCTCCGTTAGAGCACAGATATTCTCATCCGTCGTGATCTTGCCTGGACAGCACAGGGCCTGCTGCACAGTTGGCACCAATACATATTTATGGGTCTACGGAAAGTCCCACATAAATTAATTACTCTCACAATGCTAAAACCAAGCAAGTGCACTTAAATAAACTGATGAACCTTCTATCCTAGAAAAAGCAAACGCCTCCTACTCATCTGTTCCCACCCATCTCAGGCAGTGGACAAACACTCTATTTCTAGAAAATGAGCCTCAAAGATTAAGGTTGAAGAATCCTAAGCAGTCTGTGGAGAAAGATGTGTCATAAACACGACGAGATTGCTGTGCCGTTCCCCTTCGCGCCTCCCTCATTTCCCAAGAGACTGCCTTGGGGTCTGGGAGATTCTGGATTCCCAAGTCATGTTTTACATCCTTGGGTGGGAGCAGGCAGTGCTGCCTTCGTGCACTCAAGGGGCTGAAGATCTGTCTCTCTTCTCCCTGCCTCTGACTTGCTCCAGTCATCTTGTTTCTCCCTAGCATCCTCGCCCAACTCTGAGAAGTGCAATCGCTTAAATCAGACAGTGACTGTGATTACTCCGTCATTACCCAGAGCCAGGACCCTTCACCAAACCACGGAAAACGCAGCCACTGCTCGGCTCCAAGAGCTCTGGAGCAAGAAAATACTAATAAACATCTATCCAGGCAATCCTGACTTACACCCATGGAAGCCAGGTATCTTCAATGCGGCGTCGACCACAATTTCCTGTCAGTGGTGGTAGCGGGTGCCTCACTTCCAGTCACCCCAAGGGAGGGAGAGATGGGGCAGCCCCAAACTGTGCCACCGTCTGGCCTGCGAGAAAGCCACCACCCTGGGCCGCCACGAACCCTGAGCAGCCAGAAATCAAATGGAAAGTGGGTACCCAGGCATGACTTTGGCGAATATGCCAAAAAATCCCCAAATAATAAAGCCCTGCAAAATCTTTCCTCAGGCAGCTGCAGTGGAGGGAACTTCATGCAGCAAGAGAGAAAAGGGCTTTAGGGAAAAGCTGGTAAGAGTCCTCCTATGCCTAACACAATTCGTACAACCACTAAAGGAAATGTGCTCGGTCCCGGGGACCTGTGTAAGCGTTCAGCCCATTCGGTCTGATTTTCAGGATAATTTCTCTCTGAGAGCTCTGTGTGCTCTGTCACTTTCAGCAATAAAAAAGAGACAAAATGAAAGGTCTCCTAGAGTCTTGGGAGGCACGGGGCATCCTCACTCAGGTTCTGCCTCGAGTCTTCTAGAGTTATACTGCCTAATGCGGTAGCTACTAGCCAATGTGACTATTTCAATTAAAATTAATTTAACTTAAACAGAATTAAATATTTGGTTCCCCAGTCACACGAGCAAGCCACGCTGCAAGTGCTCAGTAACACCTGACAGCACAGCACAGAGCGTCTCCATTAGCACAGAGAACTCTGGGCTGCGGACAGGGCTGTTCCGGGAAGTCCCTGGCCTTCTCGAGTTTCCTAATGAGGGCATCGAAAAAACTGCGTGTTGTCCAGAGCAGGACCAAGTTCTCCGTGCAGTCTGCACCCCACCCCTGCAAGCATGCTGAGCCCTGGGGCACGGGCTCCCTCAGCTCCAAAGGCCTGGAGCTCTCGGCTTTGCAGGCAGGCAGAGTGAGGGCCCACGCAGCCATCTCCTGCCTGGCGAAGCGTGTGCTCTGATTTGCCATGGCCAGGCGCATGCCAGGCACTGCCTTGGCACCACAGCCCACCACCCACTCGGCGTCGAGGCCAAGGTAGAGATGGCAGAACGGAGGGAGTCTACACGGGGCTTTCAGAGAAGGCAGATTTACTGCTACCCAAATCTTAGACTTGCTGATTTTTAGGGAAACCCTTGCTTGCTTTCCTGGTGATGACTTTCACATTCAGAACAAACCAACCAACCTATCCTGCCCAATATTTGAGTGTGAGAGCTCACAGGATCTGTTCACTGCCAGGATATAAGATATATAAGATCATATTAGATTGGATATTGGAAGTTTTCTAAGAGAGTGGGTTTTAGGTGCTCTTTCCACACACAAAAAAAGGGTAACTGTGTGCGATGAGGGACACGTTAACTGGCTTGACCATAATAACCATTTCACTATGTCTATCAAAATATCATGCTGTACGCCTTAAATTAAGAAAGAAAAATCCTAGGATTCCAGCCTGGAATCCTGAGTCAGCCCTTCCTGCAGTCCTAGACTGATCTTTGTCCACCCGCATACTCTTTACTCAGTGCTCATGGTACACAGGCTACCGTTCAGGACGGCAGCCATGCGGCTGGTTGCCCCAGACTTCGGTGCAGAGGTCCCACTCCTGACACCTCGCGCTCCCAGCTCAGTGCCCTTCATGTTACACGTACACGCCAGCCTCTCTCTTGGCCCAGTGGAATTTTTGCTCTTCTCCATAGAGCTCAAGGCTACATTCCTTCAGAATCCAGTGAAAGACACTCTGGGGCTAATGAACCTTCCCTGATTCCCCCAGACCTTGTGTCCTTCCTATCCCGAAACCCCTCTGGTACCTTATGGTCTGGCCCTGCCTCTCTGGGTAGTGGTGAGTTCCAGTCTATTCCTGCCACCCATGTGCTCAGCATACAGGAGGTCGGTTCATCTTGGCTGAGTGATGACTGTACTGTTCCACCCCGCCCACCCCCCGCCCAGGCCTGTGCAATTAAAATGTTTTGGGGGGTCAGGGTATGGGGAGCTTGCGGGCACGTGCGCTGCCTGAGGGGCCGAGCAACTGCACAACTCCAGCAAACCATCAGCTCCCTGCTGCGGTTCTCTGGATGCAGTGAGGGAAGGAGTCTTGGAGGGACAGGGGAGGGAGAGAGAACCGAATGGGCAGCCGCAAAACCACAGAGAGACTGCCAGGGAGGAAGAAAGAGTGACTTACTTTCATCCTGTTTTCAAGTGGTTGCAGTTGCCAAGAAAGAAACCAACCCAGCTGAAACATTCAAGGGCTGAAGGGAGTCAGAAATTTCATACCAGGAGAACAGCACTGCCGGGTAAAGGTGGCTACGATTGGACATTAAGTCATTCTAAAGGGCTCACAGGTTTTTTCCCTGCCCTATGAGAAACTCGTGATTCTTACATGGTTGCAGAACAAATATAACTGTGACTTATGTTTCCCAATTTACAGAGCTGATTTCATGTGCTTTTGACAGGAATATCATATTTCTGACAACCGCAATTCTTCTTGACGCTGGAGTGTTTGGAGGGCAAATGTCCCATATGCCACACTCCCTGATTTGTTTTTTAGGCCTTCCAGGTATTGGAGAGACTCTCATAGAAATGCAAACGGATGGTGTGTGTGGATGCAGAAGCCTGAGCCTCCGTGTCTGCACTCAGTAAATAACTTTCCCCCAGCACTGCCTCCAAAGTCAGGGGAAGAAGCGGAGACGCCAGACAAATTTACAAAGCAGAGGGAGCTGCCATCTAGCCACCCTGCCTGGACTCCCCAGAGCAGCTCTGGTTGCTCCTACGGGACCACTGAGGACTTGCATCCTGCCCAGGCCCAGCAGAAGGGGAGAGGTGGTGCTGCTGTGGCAAATGGGGGTCCCCTGGAGGGCTGGTGCATGTCCCCCAGGTGAGGGCAAGATGGGGAGGGGGAGAGAGGGGCCAAGGCCGTGTGCTTCCTGCAGGCCTCTTCCCAAATTTAAGAGGACTTGGGAAGAATCGAGCAGGAAAATAGGGAGTTTCAAGAGTCTGGTGATGTTTTATTTAAGTTCAGAGGTGGGATGGATCATGTATGTTCATTTCATTGTTGTGATAAAACCCATCTAAATGTTCCATATCGTATTTTGAATAAATCTTATTACATAAAAAATTGTAAGTGGGATCCAGGGCTGTCTGATGTCTAGGGATGCAAAACCAACTTTCTGAGATCAGTCTGGCTCCGGGAACTGCTGGTATCCAAGCGCCTTAGTGGGCAAGCGGAAATCCTCTTTGGAATCGAGGGCGCGCCTTGCTTGCCCTCTGAGGCCAGGCAGTGCCGCCTAGGCAGCGTGAAGGACACAGGCAGCCAGGTAGAAAGACAACTCACCTGAGGTCACGCCGCAGGTGACCACCTGCAGCTCGGGCTGAGGGAGGAGCGGGCCGGCCAATTCGGCAGCAGCTCCGGGATTTGGTTCATAAGTAAAAACAAGCAGTGGGGGAAGAACAGCTGGTGTTGAGTCTGGTGCTAGGATTAGTCTGCAACGCTAATCACAAGAAGTGGAAAAAATTAGGAGGTCCTGCTTGCCAAGGAGGTTTTCAAACACATGCGCGTGCTGCAGTCGTGGCGGGACTAGACTCTCCCAGCGCCAATGAGGTAGGTGCCCACGCCATGAGCCAGGGCCGGCTCCTGGTCGCCACACCCAGAGCCCTGGCAAGAAGGGCCGCCCCCCCTTGCTGGAGCTGTAGGTACAGTGGCCGTGGTGTGCGGTGCAGGCCAGCCCCCGAAGCTCCTCTGTGATGTCCTGAGAGAAGCTAGGATCCATGGGGAGTGGAGAATGTCCCTGGTCCCAAGGACACGTGACATTCACTGCCACCCAGGGCAGAAGATAATGAGCATTGCACAGGTTTAAGTGAGATGTTGTTCAGGACATTTGCAGAAACAAAGGGGAACGTCCAGGCAGAGAAGACGCAAGATCAAGACCTCTGTGGCAACATGATCTGTGCCCCTATGGCCAGGTGGGGGCAATGACCTGGACCCACCTCACCAGCAAGCACTGCATGGGTGTGACTGGAGGGCTGCCTCCACCTCCCTGCTGCCTCCCCGACTGCCCACAGGAACTGCAGGAACCACTTCCAGCAGCCCGTCACATCTTGTACAGTCCCCTTTACAAATGAGTTTCCCTTCAAACACAGAAGCTGGGGAGATCAGCCCTCGGGGATGAAAAGAACACGTCCACGTCGTTGAAACCAGCTAGAGCAAGGCCAGTGTGGGAGGCAGGACAGACCCCTTGGTGGCCCCTGCATGTGGGAAGAAGACAGGAGGACCACGGCGAGCAGACAGGATCAAGAAGTAGAGAGAAAAGTAGGCGACGGGTCAGCAGAAGCCTGGACTAGATGGGTGTCACGATGAGGGGTCACTCACGCCACCGCTGGGCCTTCAGGCCGGAACAAACCCTGTTCTCAGAACTCTCCAGAGAGGACTTGGCAGTTGGCACGAAGGTCCCTCCAGTCCTGTATCTTGGAAACGTGCCCCATGGATATTCATGACAGAGCAAGCGTTTTTACAGCAGCCGGGATCGGTTTCATTTCAGCGTGGACACGGAGCTGAAAACGACGCTCGGGTCTGCGCCGTGCCCGTTCCCAAGAAGCTTTTCCTTAAGGTCACAGGCAAGCGTGTCTGTGAAGGCGCTGCTGGTGCAGATGTTCCCACGTCCTTCCCTGCCGGTCCCAGCTCCCCCAGACTCTCATTTTGGTGTTGCTATTTGCTTCTACAAAATGTGGAGCTTTTCAAAAGACATTCAATTTCCTTTGTTGCTGTTCAGTTGCCACAGTCAATTAAAATCTATCAATGCCCCGGAATAAATTTGTGCTAGGTGAAGAAAGAGCCTCAGTACAATCTCTCGACATGATCTCTATTACCTTATGTTACTTTAATAGCTAGAGTAATAGTTTGTTATTAATGGAATTAAGCAATTTAGTGCAAGCTTCCCAGAGGTCTTATAAGACAACTATTATAATTTGTATTCTCAGATTTTCCATTGAGTAGATGCCATGTGTTTTACATTACTTGCTAATGTTTCGAGAGATAGCAGTAGTATATTTAATATCTGGCTTTGTTTAATGATTCTAAACCTCTTTCAATGTAGGTAAGTGCTGCTGGAATTTTGAGCAGTTTAAAAGTCTACATGGTACAAATAATTATCTCGAATATTGTTCAGTCCGATTTCAATTTGTACTTTCACTTTGCCGTCTATCCATCCTAAAGATTTGACCCAGAATGTGTTTTCCAGTTTTCTCACTTAAAAAACCAGTCTCCTGTCCCTATGGAGAAGGCCAGAAAACAGTGCACGCACGTCACGTGATCACACAGACACTGACGTGCGCACACACAGCCCGCTCACAGCAATTTAGCATATTCGAATAGAGTCATATTTAATCAAAGATTTAAAAAATGTTTTTTGATGGTTGCAAAACCTGTTTTTAGAAGAAATAAATGTATTCACTGCATTATGAAACAGCTTGAGAAAACAAGATCTTACAATGTACACCATCTCTGTATTTAAATAGTTTCATTTCTATTCATGAGCTCCCTGATTAGATACATGGAAAATATCATCAGTAAAATATGAATAATTCTGACAAATTAATAGCCGATTTTTTTAAAATGAAAATATGTGTAAGCATCTCATCCTCATTAGATAAAGCTGCTATCGGGGGTATATGGGAATTGTGGCCCACTCGGCCACGGCACAAACCCCTCTTCAACAGCAACCAGAGCAGGAAGAGCTCTGGGAGGCCCCCCCGGGAGCTGCGCTAACAGGAAAGGGCAACGCTATTTGCAAGAACAGGTTGGGGTGAACGCTCGGGGGGCCCAGCTCGCGGAGTGCTCTGCCTGACGTCGCTCAGGGAGAGAGGCAGGGCAGAGACGCCAGGGCTGGGAGATTGCAGAGCAGGAGAGAAGCCTGGATGTCATCTCGTCCAACTGCCCACGACACCTGGACTGCTGCCACTGGTGCAGACGAGGGAGAGGTGAAAGTCACTCCCCCAAGTTCACACGACTGCCACCAGAGCCAGGACTTGAATTCTGGCTTCTGGGCTCAGAAGCCAGCGTTTTATCCTGCGGGCTGCGTGGAAATGAAGTCCATCCGCTAGACCTTTGGGTGCCTGCACTGAGCCACAGCCTGTGGCGGGCAATGGGGCACAGCCCCTGCGTTCGAGGGGCTCCGGGTCCCGAGTGGGTGATGAGGGGCTGCCACAGCAGAGGTGGCAAGTGCTGAAGCAGGAGCATTGGGGATCTTCTGTGCGTGAGAACAGCTGGTCTGCGTCTCGGCTCTATACTCCCTTGCCCTGTGACCTTGAGCACAATTCCGCGTGTTTTTGAACTTCAGTTGACATGTTTAAAAATGGGAATAAAAATTCCTGCTTTGCAGGATTAGTGTAAGGTGCCCAGAAGTCGTTTTAGTTACGTTCTTTTGGTTTCACTAAAGAGCATCCATCCACACCAGCTCATGCTAAAGGGAAGAATACTGTACAGCCATGGCAAGGCCTCCAAGGAACCCGGCAGAAGGGCAGAGACAACAAAGAACTACAGGGACCAGCCGCAGTGAGCTCTGTCTCTCTCGCTCCACAAACCCCTTCTGTTGGGACATCACCTCCCTTTTTCCTTCCTTCCCAATCAGCCTTTGAGACTCCACCTTGTTATGCACAGAGCCCCAGAATAACTGCTCTTGTCTTGCATTTGCATTACCATCTGCCTAAAGGGCCCAGCCCCAAATGCAACTCTCTAGTTCTCTTAGTTCCCATTCCAAAGGAGAGACATCCAATGCTCCAGCTCATTTCTCCAAGTCAGGACTGATCAGTCCTGCGTTGCTGGCCAACAGGATGGCAGCCTTGAAGTCAGGCATCCGCCCCTAGTCCAGGAAGCTGAGGCTGGAGGGCTGGGTCACATGCAGGGGTTGCGGGTGGGTGCAGGCGTTTTCAGAAGGTGGGGTGCACAAGGCTGGTGGCCCCAAACATGTCCGGCACAGAAGATCCTCAAAGGTCCATTTCCTCTTCTGCACTAGAGGTGTGGGCGGCATGGCAAGGAAGCTCAGGGAGGAGGACAAGCCCAGGGAGGGCCAAGAATGGCCATCTAGGCGGAGGACACAGCATGGAAGAGGCACGGTCGTCCACAGCACCAGACTGGTCATGGGTGGTGTATTTTCAGTAGAGGGGGACACAGGCGTCCGGACTTTGGCCCACAAGGACTGGGGGAGACTGGAAGTGTGATCCACATCCTAGAGATCCCTCCGGAGCCAGCGCAGAATGAACTGGAAGGGGGAAAGGTGGAGGCAGGGAGGCCATGGCAGCCATCCAGTTAGAATGGGTGGGGATCTGCTGACGGAAGCCAGGAGCAGTGGGGACGGCCGGGAAGGACGGGGGACAGTGTTGCTCAGGAGACAGAGAGGAGAACCTGTAGTATGGGGTGGAGAGGTGCTCCCTGCTTCTGACTTGGGGACTGGGTAAATGGCACTGCCGTTCCCAGAGGCGGGGCACGGGATGAGGAGTGCATTTGAGGACGGACGGGGCTGTGTGAGGTCTTAGGGCTCCCAAGGGGCGTCCTGGTGGAGGGACCGGTGGACGTGTTGGACAGAGCCCTGGGGATGGGCCCGGGCGTTGCTGGTGCATAGCTGGGGCAGGAGATCAGTAGCACCGGGGGGCTGGAGACCAGGATGAATGTGGCAGCTCCTAAGAGCCAGGAGAGCAGGGGCTGAGCGGTGGCCCAGCTGGGTGGGAGGGAGCCCTGCATGGGTGGGCGCAAACGGCACCGGGACTCAGCTGACATCCCCGGCCTCCTCCATCTCCTGAGGCCACTCGGGACCCTGCCACCACTTTGCTGGCAGGCCTAGGCCTCCCCTCTGCCCCTTCCCAAGCAGGAGGAAAGAAAGAATCACTGGAGAAACTCCTCTCGAACCACCAGGCCACACTAAAGGTCCCTGCACTTGCACCAAAGGCCAGTCCATCTGAGCTCTCAGGTGTAAGGAGAGCAGAGCTCAGAGGCTGCCGTCGCTCACACGCCCGCCCACCTAGCAGGGCTTGGGGCTCACCCACAGAGGGACTCCCTGGGCCATCGGGGTCCTCTGTCTTAGGAAGGGCACTGGGCTTCCACAGAGCAGAGGTGGAAGCTGCTGTTGTCCCCAGGGGCTGGAGCCGTGAGCCTCACACTGGAATCTGAAGTGAAGAAGGAGCTGGCGATGGATTGGGCACAGGGCTGCCCCCCACCCTCCAGAGGTCCCCGTGACCTAGCTGCTGGCACGGGGGCCCTGGGCTGGGAGCCCATCCATTCACCAGCCCGAGGCGGGTGTGTAGGAACCAGCACTAATATTGAACGGCTGCCACTTTGTTTACTTTCACGAGCCCCAACTTTCCATAAATCCGAGTCAGAATCAATCATCTTTTATGGAAGATATTAATGGCACTTCCATTATTTAAATCCAATCAATGCAGGTGGTTTCTTTCTTTCTTTTTGGTCCATTGTATTGGAGCCAAGTAGTTTGAAGGGGGCTTTTGACTAAGCAATGGAAAAAAAAAAAACCCACATGACCTGGCTCACATCTCAGTATTGCAGTTAGATAAGTACTTAGGAAAAAGGGATTCGGTTTCTCTCTGTTTATCCTACAGAATAGGAAAGTTTTAATTCCACTGGCCTAGGAAAAATAGAAATTTTTCTCTTGCCTTTGCTACGTGCTGTCCAAGTGTTGTCAGGGCCCCTCAGCATCACTGCTTTTTAAACTCAGTAACTTAGCTGCTGTTATCTACTGCTTTCCAACTGGATGTTTTTTTAAACCACCAACCCAACCCTTCCAGGAACTGGCTTCAATGGCCTACAAAATAGCTCATCTATAGCAGAAACAAGTGGGGGTAATTTGTTCCCAGAAGTAAAAAGGCAGAAACCTAGGGGTCCAGGAGATCAAGAAGCCGACAGAATCCTCCGGAGAATGCACGTGCCTGCATACACGCCCTGCCCACGGCGGGCGGCCCCCCAGTCCACCCTCACTACCTAAGTGAATGAACTCCCGGTTCACCGTCAGCTGAGGCAGGCGGGTGGGAAAACACCCAGTTAAGCACTAGATTAGGGGAGAGGATAACAAAGAGGGCTTTCTTGAAACCCAAACGTGGGACCTAGAGTGGACAGATGTCCCCTGAAAGGCCCTCCCCTCTTCCCAGGCTGACCCCAACTCCCCTTTGGGACTCGACGTGGGCGCCCCCTCCTCGGGAAGCCCCCCAGCTCCCCGGCCAGACCCCAGGCTTGCGCTCCTCGCTGTGCGGGCCGATCCGTTCACATGCCCATCTCCCCAGCCCTGCAGGGGCCACCTCGGCGTGTGCCCACAGGAGGGGCCCTGCCACCACCGCAGCCCCCCGGCATGGAGCCTTGTCTCATGCATGAATGTGAAGCTGTTCTCTGGGGGGCTTTCACGAGGACGGATTCAACAGGGCAGATTTCTGAGAATACTTCGGCACGGCAGGAGGTGCGCGGGGACTTCTGACTCGCCCTGCTTTCGGAGGCAGCTGGGGACGAGCTGTTCTCCGTTTCCACTCGAAACAAAACAAGGGAAAATGGGCTTAAATTGCAGCAAGGGAGATTTAGGTCAGATAGAAGAAAAGTCTTCAGGAGCCACCAGAATGGGGACTCTAGAAGCTGATGGAATTTCTCTCCCTGGAGACGTTTGGGAAGAGGCTTTAGTGTCAGGGATGATCCATCCTCAGGGCTTACTGCAGAGGAGGAGGACAGGCCAGCCCAGCGGGTCCACCCCAGCTCTGAGCCAGGCTGCGCCCCACCCCACCAGAGCACCTCACTTGGCACTCCTGTCTGAGAACAGCACATGTCACATGTGAACACACGCGTCATCGACCGTCCTTTCTTGGGGCTGTCAGAAGATTGTTAGAGCCCATGGAAATAGCATGGCAATACCATGCTCTCTGCCTTGTGACACAAGCTGGTTTCTCTCATGCCTTCACTGCTGGGGCTGAAACTACCCCCCTCTTCTAAATAATACTTTTGTTTTCTGTTATCTATCCACAACCAGGGCTTGCAGAGTCCTGTCCTGGTGGCCTACAGTAGCCACCCTGGAAACGAGATCTCCCCAACCTCCTTGGGACTGGCCAAGCCAGAGAGGAAGAAGAAGTACCAGCCCCAGGCAGCAAGACACTCAGCATAGGTTCTGGGATGTGGCCCCCTCTTCTTTGGGGCAAGCAAGAAGGCAATGGTTTCACATTAAGCCACCAGAATCCCCAGGCGATTCCCATGGGCAGCTAAGGCCAGAAGCACTACCAAGCCTGGAGGCAAATTTGTGGCCCACCTGGAGCCCATGCATGGGACTTTCTAGGTGTGGTTTCATGTAAGCGACATTCCCCGATCCATTTCCTGAGCCTGCACTTGTTATTCTCTCGCCTACTTTTGATTTACGGTGTCTTAACATCCTTTTAGGTCCCCTGCAATCCTTTCTGGAACTCGGGGAGGTGAAAACAAACAGAATAGAAAGTTCCCTGCTTTTCTCGGGCCGGGACCTGGGCACAGCTCCCACCCCTGTCGGGCCTCCCAGAAAGATGGCTGGAGCCTCCCCCTGCCCAGCCACAGGCTGGGTCAGTGGCCTCATTCCGGTAATCCCACAAGGGGGAATTGCAACCAGTTCTGCCAAGAGCCCTCCAAGGCCCCGTAGGAGAGGCTTGCTCAGTTCACAGCATCTGAGGCAGGACTGGGGGAGGCCAGGGATGGCCGCCAGAGCATCACCTGGCCCAGGACAGCAGCCAGCCTGGCCCCCCTCCTCTGCCCTTCTGGTCCACACCACTCAGCCCCACGCCGAGCAGCAGGCGGAGACTGTTGGCAAAAGGTGGGAGATGCCCAGGGGTAGAATCTTTCCCCAATCCTGGAAGCCAAGGAGCTCATCGCGGAAGCCTGACAAATAAGACAGGACCAGCGCCTCCCATGAGACAATTCCATCCAGAGGAGATGGGAGGGTTCCGGATGTTTCAAGCTGTTCTAGAAAGCAGCAAGTGATCCACTCTCGAGCCGCGGTGCTGGCTGCAGGAGGAGAGGTTAAAAGGCTAAAAGGGGCCTCTCCCCAGGCTGGTTACCGCAGTTATTGAGAAATGAGCACACACAGGGGCCTCTGTGGCTTCTTCTACCATGGGGCCCAGCCGCAGAGGTTTGTGCAACATTCCAGATGTGTTACAGGGACCAACATCTAGCAACTCCACCCTGTTCCTTGAAGCTCCCACCTCAGGAGGCTCTGGTTGCCTGAGAAGCACCACTGAGACTCCAGGTCTTGGAAGGCTGGTTGTAGTGTGGGTGCTGACAATGTTCGTGGCACCTCTACCCAGAAGAAAAAAGAATAGCGCAGTGGGAGAAGGACACCCTCGGGGGCCCCTCCCAGCCTGTGGGTCTCAGGGCAGGTCTTTGAAATGGTCCTGCAGATCCCGGGTTGGCTGCTGGCCTTGCTAGCAGGGCAGGAGAGGAGGCGCTCTAGGCGGAGCTAACCCAGCCCTAATGACCGACCCACACTGCCAGGGTTCACGGCCTCTGACCAGAGCCCCTTCCCCAGGACGGAGTTCTCCAAGGGCCCATGGCCAGGAGGCTGCAACAACATCTCCCCTGATGAGACGTGCAATAGGCCTATTAGAAGATGGAAATTCAGGCAGAGTGTCCCGAAGACATCCCCACCTGCTCCCTCCTCAGCACTCTTGGTTTGGCCTCTGAACGCCAATCGCAAACCTAACTGCACCACAAACTGGCTGCCAGGCAGCCTCTGCTCTGCGGCCCCTGGAAGCGCCTCCTGGGACCTGCACCCCATGAGCAGACCCCCAGCACTCACAGTCTTGCTGGAGAGGCACAGGTCACACAGAAACAAAGGCCAGACAAGTGTCAAGAGGTTCCAGCTTGTAGCAGGAGGGAGTGGGACACCCTGGCTGAGAATGAGAGCTCTCAGGTCACACACCTGAACTCCAGACTGAGGCTTTCTGGTTCAGTGGCCTTGGGTAAGTTGTTTAGCCTCTCTAAACCTTAGTTTACTACTCTGTAGTGGGAATAACAGCAGTACCTACATCTCCAAGGTTGCTGGGAGGATTCCAGGAGGAAATGCTTGCAAACTGCTGAGCACAGCCCTTGGCACTTGGTCAGCATGCAATGCGCAGAGACTAAATCCCGCCTGCACTGGGGGAGGGGCAGGCGATGTCTTTGGTCAGGAGTGGTGGGGAGGGCTTCTGAGGGGGGCCTGAGCAGGGCCCTCAGGGATGCCCCACGGACACCAGAGGTGGGGAGGGAGCTGCCCTTCGGGAGGCAGCTGCAGCACTGCGGCCGCCCTCGCCCACACCACGCCTCATTCTAAATGGATTATTGTTTATTGGCAGCTTATCCCATCTCTCGGGTTATGAATTATTTACCAGATAATGACTTCATAATTGTTAATGACAGATGCCCCCAGGATGGGCTGACATAATTTCTGAGGCCACAGTGCTAATTGTGGTGGAGTCCCAGAGGTCCTCACACGGCCACATCCAGAGGGTCACTCCTAGGGATAGAGCCTGACTGACCAATCACGAATCCAAGCCCTCGTGATACAGAGAAGAAAATGAGATCCCAAGAAGGGCAGGGACATGCTTCCAGGTCTCAAAGCCAGTCAGTGGCAGATGGCCACTGGTGACCATCTGGGTCTGGGCCACTGGATCCCACTGTGTGCTAGCAGTTCGGGTCCTCATCAGGGGCTGTGACAAGTATGTGAGATCCCCCACCAGGACCTTCTGCTGTGGCCCATGGAGAATTGGAACAGGAGGCTGCCCAGTGGCTGTGTGGGGGTCTCTGTAGGCCGGGGATGGCCGCCTCCCCGGGCGCCCGAGTCCCCTGCTGACTGAATACATGCAGCGAGCAAAGGCTGCAGGATGACGCGGTGGAGCACGGGGGGTGGGCACACAGCTCCTTCCTTGGAGGTGCATCTGGTCCTGAAGAGGCTATGAATTAAGTCCGAGACCCAGTGGGCCCCGGCCCTTCAGAATAACAGCAAACCTGTGTATGGTGCCACATTCCATGCACGTTCAGGTGCTTCGTCGCGTTAACTCGTTTAGTCCTACACCCACCGGCTGAGCTAAGCATTATTATAATCCCCATTTTGCACATGAAGAAATGGAGGCACGGGAGGTTAAACCCTGTATGGGAAGTCTCACGGCTGCTAAGGGGCAGGGCTGGGATTAGGACCCAGGCAGTCCGGTTCTAGCAACTGTGCCTGTGGCCACGACCCTCTCCCGCTCACTATAAATGCTGCCTGAATGAATGAATGAGGGCTGTGAGGACCCTGTGAACATGGAGTGCAGCTTTCTAAGCACAGCTGGAACGTGAATTGAGCATATTAGACTCTGGGTTCTAACAAGGAGGCCTGTCTTCCTCTTGGACCGTGCACTGTGCTTGGAACAGTGGGAAGGAGAGCTCTGGGCTGGGCGCGTGGTGTCCCAGGGGGTGATGGCCTTGAGGGCAGGGTCAGTGCATCACCCTCGGCTCTAGGTCGGTGGATGTGAGCTGCTCTGATGGGTGGGGCTGGCCCCCATCATGCATAGGTTAGACAGGTTTAATGAACCACTTTTGATCATTCATTCATCCTGGAAATATCAGACAGCCTTTTCATGTGGGCTTTGGGTAGGGACCCAGTGAGTGAGACACAGCTCCTGCCCTCAAGCAACTCCCAGCAGTCTCCCAGGAGGGTCCCGTGATGGGAGGGAGGGGAGGCTGAGGGGCCCAGGAGCACAGCCCGAGGCTGTGGGAGCTGACTTTTTCCATTCATAATTCCTTTTCAGTGTTTGTACGTGCTCAGCGCTGCGGGGCTGCCCTCCTGCCCCCAGAGAGCTCATGGCTTTGGGGCATGAGCCTTGGGCACACCGGACAGTGAAAGGAGCACCCTGGACCAAGAAGCAGCAAGCACTAAATGGGTGCCAGGGAGAGAAACAGTGCGAAGGCATCGGGAGAGAGAATTCCCGAGGTGGGGGTGTGTGGCCGGGGAGCACTTTGCCAGGAGGAGTGTAGGGATGGGAGCGGCTCTTCCGGGAGACTCGGGCTTGTCAGGGCAAAGTGCTCCCAGGTGGGATACCAGCCCGCAGGGCGAGTTAGGGAGCCCAGGAGTCCGTGGATGGGAGCAGGGGGCGTGCACAGGCCAGCAGGTGTGAGTCAGATTTCCTTTATCCCATTCTCCAAGTCAGTAGCCGCAGCTCAGGGCATACCTGTGTGAGATGGCGGAGCACTTTGGATGCATTTCAGAAAGCCTTGAACTGGTGCTAAACAAATAATTGTAGTGTTTATTCTGAGATGGAGAGACAGGACACCTCTCTTCGCTAATGGGCGGGCGAGGCTCTCTGGCTGGCTGGGGGCTGCCTCACGCACGTCCCTGAGCACTGATCTCGGAAGGGGCCTGGAAAGAGCCTCTGTTTTCTCACTTCCATTTCCCACTCTCAGCACCTGCCTGTGTACTCGGAGAAGAGGGGCCGGGTTAATTGTTACCTCCTGTGCTGTTACTAGGTTACTTTGTAAAAGCAGAGATGTGCTTTTAATGATTTTTTTTGTTGTCGCTACCTTACGAACCAGATGCTTTTATCTAAATGAGTTGCTACAAATCAAAGGGCGGCCCACGAGGATTGCTGGGCTGCGCGTGTCTTACACGGGCGGGCTCCAGCTCTGCGGATGAGGCTTCATCTCCTCGCTCTCTCAGACACATACTGGCAGCTGTCGTTAACGACAGTGCCGAGTGACCGAGATGAGAGGGCTCAGGAACAAGCGGAGTGGTCTCCACCTGTGACGGTAATTCTGAGCCTCGTTCCACGTGCTTCAGGAGGGTGCAGGCCTGGGTCTGGCCGACTCACGGTCCTTAAGCCTCTTGGATCGTGGTGGGTGGGAAGAGGACAGCCCAGATATGACCCTTTTTGTTTTCTTCCTAGGTGGGGGTTGGGACCACAGTGAGGCCCAGCAGATGGCCATTCAATGCTGGGCTTGACACATAGTATGTGCTCAACTAATGCTTGTAGAAGGCAGGTAGGCACATGATTGATACTTGCTCAGAGCTTTTTGGCTTCAACATAAAAAGTGGCAGTTGATGTGGGGGTGAGAGGGACCTCTGGATTAGGAGCCAGGAGACAGGGTCTCTCGTGTCTGCTTTGATTGGTTGTGTGACCTTGGGCAAGACACTGGCCCTCTCTGGGCCTTGGTTTGCTCCTTGGTACAATACATGGCGATGATAATCCCTCTCTGTCTACTTCCTAGGGTCTTTCTCACGACCCAGGAGAGGCAATTATGTGAAAACCACTTTGCAAACTAAAAGCACTGGGTCACAGGAGGTAAGATAAGTCATACTTTTTTAGCCTTGGATGTTCTAACAAATTGGAGGTGGGGTAGCGGTTGCCAAGGAGTCTCTGTTTTGGGGTCAGAGAGTCTCTGTTTTGGGTGCACGGAAGCTTGGCTGTGAGAATGGCTTGGCCAGCTATGTCCCCACTGTCAGGAGGCTTGGCATGGCATTCAAGGCCCATCACTGCTGAGACCCAGCTATCTTTCCAGCAACATCTCCCAATTCTTAGCACTTATGTTCTGATCTCTCTGGTCCTTTTATATCTTCAGGCCTTTCCACAAGCTGTTCCCATTGCCTGGAATGTTCCCTGTACACACATACCTACAGACTTTGATTTCCAGCTTAAAGTAACCTTTTCACTGAAGCCTGGGGTTTTGACCATCCCCTCAAATGTGTGCTCTGGGTCAGGGGATTTTGTCTCACATGGTGACTGTGATATCCCCGGTGCCTAGAACAATGCCTAGCACGATAGTAGGTGCTCAGTAAATACCTGTCGAGTGAATGAGTGGTTCTTCTATAGCACTTTTAATAAATTTTTCTTGTTGCCTTTATCACATATTTATCGCATAAGAATTGATCATGTTTATCACAAAAGAATGTATTTACTTGCTGGTCTCCCCACTGGACCGAGAGCCCCTTGAGGACAGGGCTTTGGTCTGACCCCTCTGGATCCCAATAAGAACAATATACAGTGTGGCTGCCAGTGCGTGTTGAATGAATGAATGAGTGCTGAAATACCCTTTTGTTTCACCATGTGCTGGGTATTCAGCCCACAGCCCCTAATACTCCTGGTACTATCTGTCCTGTTGCAAGAGAGAGAAGGGGGAGGAAGCAGAGAAATTTATGATTAGAAGACTACAGCTTAAAAGTTTTTTTGCGTGGCTTTTGAGTATGAGTAAATGAGATCACCAGTAAGGGCCCACACCTTTTGGAGCACGGTCACTCCATATATGCACACATGGTGCTTCCCTGAGCAGGGTGCGGGCAGAGCCACTACTAGCCTAACTCGGTATTTTTGTGCAAATTAGAAAGAGTCACCCCTCCCTCCGAGCTCTCAAGGGCACAGCAAAGCGCCCAGAGTGCAGGCTGGGCGTCACACCACGCCTCCTCAGCCAGATGCCCTCATGGAGGACACAGACTCACAACTGTTCCCGGCAGTCCTGGCCACTGGAGCAGGTGCAAGGTAAGCAAGGAGACTGGCTGCTTGGAAAATCAAATTTTGCCACAAAAATAAACTCTGAGGTTTGCAGAGAAGCTATTTCTAGCTCAGGTGCCAAATGAGGTTCTGCAGCAAGACTGGACTGCTGTGTGCCCCTCCACCCCACCCGCCGTTAGCTCAGAGACTGCCCTGTGCATGCTGTTCCCAGCCCCTTGGCTTCCAGGATTCGGAAAGATTCCCAGTCCTGCCCTGGGCATCGCCTGCCTTTTGCCAACAATCTCCGCCTGCTGCTCAGCGTGGGGGTGAGTGGCGTGGACCAGAATGGCAGAGGAGGGGTCCCAACTGGCCACCATCCTGGGCTGGGTGTTGCTCTGGTGACCAGCCCCAGCCATCCCTGGCCTCCCCCCAGTCCTGTCTCAGCATTGCAGATGGTGTGAACGGAGCAAGCCTCTCCTGCGGGGCCTTGGAGGGCTCTGGGCAGACCTGGTTGCAATTCCCCCTTGTGGGATTACTGTAATGAGGCCGCTGACCTGGCCTGTGGCTGGGGAGGGAGAGGCTCCAGCTCTCTTTATGGGAGGCCTGACAGGGGTGGGAGCTGTGCCCAGGTCCCAGCCTGAGGAAAGCAGGGAACTTTCTATTCTGTTTGTTTTCACCTCCCCAAGTTCCAGAAAGGATTGCAGGGGACCTAAAAGGATACGTTAAGACACCATAAATCAAAAGTAGGAGAGAGAATAACAAGTGTAGGAGCAGGAAATGGAGCAGGGAATGTCGCCTACATGAAATCATATTTAGAAAGTTCCATGCATGGGCTACAGGTGGGCCACAAATTC
>RJWJ010030362.1:0-20142 GCA_004363605.1 Indri indri | reverse complement strand
CGCACTTATTCTGAAGTTGATGTCTTTTTCAGTGCCTGACGCTGTCAGTAAAATATGTCATTTTATGTAATACTAAATTGACATGAGAACAAAGGCAATTTGTTATATTATGTTTTCATTTTCACAATTTCCACGTGTTAAATAAGAATGATAGTCTTGGCTGGGCGTGGTGGCTCATGCCTGTAATCCTAGCACTCTCGGAGGCCGAGTCAGGTGGATCGCTCAAGGTCAAGAGTTCGAGACCAGCCTGAGCAAGAGCGAGACCCCGGCTCTACTAAAAATAGAAAGAAATGTTCTGGACAACTAAAAAAATATGGAGATAGAAAAAATTAGCTGGGCATGGTGGCGCATGCCTGTAGTCCCAGCTACTCGGGAGGCTGAGGCAAGAGGATCGCTTGAGCCTACGAGTCTCAGGTTAGTATGAGCTAGGCTGACACCACGGCACTCTAGCCCGGGCAACAGAGCCAGACTCTGTCTCAAAAAAAAAAAAAAGGCCAGGCGCGGTGGCTCACGCCTGTAATCCTAGCACTCTGGGAGGCCGAGGTGGGTGGATCGTTCTGAGCTCAGGAGTTCGAGACCAGCCTGAGCAAGACAGAGACCCCGTCTCTACCAAAAATAGAAAGAAATTAATTGGACAGCTAAAATATATACATAGAAAAAATTAGCCGGGCATGGTGGCACATGCCTGTAGTCCCAGCTACTCGGGAGCCTGAGACAGTAGGATTTCTTGACCCCAGGAGTTTGAGGTTGCTGTGAGCTAGGCTGACGCCATGGCACTCGCCCCAGACAAGAGAGTGAGAGTCTGTCTCAACAACAACAAAAAAAAAAGAATGATAAGTATCGATTTTCTGTTTGGTTTTCTTTTTCTTTTTTATATAGATCAACATTCAGAGTTCATGATACAGAAGCCATTGATTTAAATCACTGAGTTGCACTAAAAGTTCTAACTGGAGTATTTAAAAAAAGTAGAGATGTGTAGGACTAGTCTTATGTAGCATCACTGACCTTGAATACCAAAAGAACTATAGATTCGTATAAATGTTATTTCTTCATACTTGAAAGAAAACTAAAATGGTAAACAACAGGAAGACCTGAATGTTTAATGTCAGCAGCCACACGTGGGCATGGCTACGCAACTAGTTACCAGGAAATCAGTGTGAACTCTCAGTGCTGCCAAGGCTACGGAGTCTTCACGCTGTCTTTATTCAGGTACTAGTAAAGGACTTAATTCTTGCAGGGCATCTGTAATGGATAAAAGTGACAGTCAGACACATTTCTTAAGCTCTGTTCATAAATTTGCCCAAATTGAAATTAGATCTTATGTTTTCTCCAGATTTCCCTTATCATGTTATTATCTAAAGAAAATCTTCATGGAAGTTTATATTGTACACTGTTACAGTTTTCTTTTCTGAGGTTGCATTACAAGGTTGTATTAATAGGTTCCTTATATTTAGCTGGAAATACAGTGACATAATGTGTGATGGCTATTTTATTCTGAATCATAGCCGCTCAGTTTTTCCCTCAGGAGGACCTTTATGTTTGTGTTTTCTTCCTCAGAGGACACCTGAGAAATTACCTAGGCAGTAATTATCTTTAAATTGGTCAAATAAAAAAAGATCTAAAACTGAATGAAAACAAATGCTAACTAAGTGAGGATCAAGTTGAAAAAATCCTCTGCATTTATGAGTCACTCTACCACCTTTCCCAACTTCATTTTTGCATTGTAGTTTTTATAACATGATTAATACCAGTGAAATTAGTCACCTATGAATAATTGTTCTAAAAGATACAGACTAATATCAGCAAATGCCTACAGTCCTATGAGCATTTTTTATCCCTCGTTCAATATAATGTCTTATTTTATCAAATTTAAAAATATTTCCCTAAAAATCCTTTCTGGAGTTGGGATATATATGTATTCATATACTTTTAAACATGCATAGTTGACATATCTAAGACATACTGAAGAAAAGTTGAATTTTAATTAACAGAAGTACTTTTGTTTTAATTTAATGCCAAGCCAGTATTTACAAAAACTGTTTGATCTTTTAACACATTCTCATATAGTTAGTAAAGTCTGTGTAATACATACTCAGATCAAAGTTTGACCACTATCTCTTATTTATGTAATTACTACATAGCCCATTTTTCCACTTACTTTTCTAATGTTACTAAGGTACTTCAAATGAAGGCATTCAGACCAGAACTTTTTTTTTTTGCTAAATGTGAATTTAAAAAATTATAAAAAGTATTACCATGAACTTGAATTAATCAGAACGCTCATGATATTTACATTTTTCTTCTTACTAGGATTTTCATATTGAGAACAAAATAGCAAACTTTTCAATTCTACATAGAAGGTTTTCTTTAATAAATTCACCCATCTTTTCTTGAGAAAAGTGTTGGTAATTATTATCAGGGATGAAAAACAAGCAATGCCAAAATGTTAATTTTTTAAGGAATAATCTTACTGTCTTAAGCTTTTCTTCAGACACATAAAAGCAATATATAGGGAAAGGTTGATTAGCTTAAAATTTTGGTTAGTTGGCATCTAATGAATATCTTTATAAAATAACTTGATAGGTTTAAAGAAAATTTTCATTGGTACTAAAAAAATAGATGTACAACAAAAATAAATCTGATTTAGAAGCATAATATATTTATTAATATATGGCTATAAGGATATCACTCAAAAGTTTTAACTATACAGCAGACATTTTTCTTTATTATAATATGCCAAGTGATATGAAAACGGATCTGCAATAAGATTTCCTAAATAAAAATAGTATATCAATATCCTAAGTATTTACTACAAATTACTAAGTTTTCATTTTAATAGTACTAGTCTTTTTTCTGTTAACCCTAGAATATAGGACATAGTCGATATTTTAATCTAGATGTGGCAGTATCTACTAGTTATATTCAAATTCCATAGTTCAGTAAAGCTGTTTTGCATTTAACTTTAAATATTAAGCAAAGTATATTTAGACATATTGGTAGCTTTAAAACCTTTCGTCTTTAATTTCTTATAAATGTGATTTTTGACATCTTTTTTTAATCATGGATCAAGCATTTTTAAACTTATTTTTTATTACTTTTTTTTCAGATAGGAGTGTGAATTATTTTCTTCGATCTAGGTGCTTTAATTTAGAATGACAATTGACGCTTTTTAGGACATACAGGGTGATCTTTATTTAAAATAGTACACAAGTATTCTGACATCATTAAATTCATTTTTCATGTAGTACTCATGTCTATGAAAGTTTCGTGGTTTAATAATCACTGTGCATATCCTTAAATAGTCACAGATTCATTTGCATGAGGTATGTGGAAGTAATGTCTTGAAATGAAATATGTAAATCTAGGATTTATTGTGTGTTTGGAATGCTTATATTTTTAACTTTCTCCTGATCCCCACATTTCTAGATCCATTTAAAGTTATCTGCTGTTTAAATTATGCCTCCTTTTAAAGATGTAGTTGTCAAGCAATTTTTACAGAGAGGACATATATAGTTGTCTTGTATACATTCTTATGCATCTGTATATGTATATATGAAATTTAATTTTTCAAGCTAGAATGTAGTTGGGACACATTACTCTTATCCCTACCTTGAGAAAAAGTGTGCCATTTTGTAAACATGCAATGAGCCCCAGTTAAATTTTTCCTACTATGTTTTTGTTACTATATAGCAGTCAATATAAAAATCAAAAGATATGATAAATCATGAAATATTGCCTACAGAGGCTATGATATGATCTATGGTACAACTGACTGGGATGGCTATTGAAATCTTGGTAAGCACAAAGAGAAATGAGGATTTGTTTGAATGAAAGATGCTTGGAAAAAGCCGAAGAAAGGATGTTTAAATACACTGGATAATAATTCCTGACAGTGTAATAATACAAATGGTGTCAACTGAAACACATAAACTTTTTATGAAATTTGACTATCCATAGTTTGTGACATAGGCTTTCAGTTTTATGAGATTTTTAATGATTTTCCTCTTTTCAATTAAACCCATCCTTTTCCTTCATTATCTTTTAGTTCTTAAGACAGAAGAACAAGATAAGTCTATATTGTGTATGTGTGTTTATATATTATGTATATGTATGCAATATGTTATAGGTTTTGTTAAATAAGACGTGTTGGCATTTGAGTGTACACATACACAGTGCGTGATTATGTGTATACCGTTAAAGGACAGTTTTGACTGTTGAACTATGCTTGATTCAAATATTTGATTTGATGCAGTTGCTATGATTGTATTTGTCAATTTTTCATTAAAATAATGTGTGTCTTTAAAATGGAAAATGTAATGTGCTGTGTTAATTTTGTTTGACCAGCATATTATTATGTTTGACAAGCTTAAGTTAACATCATTCTTATGTATCTTGCATATTATATCCCTGTTAAGTATTTTCTACTTTTGTAATGACCTGTTCTTGAATTAAACTTCTAAAACTAAAGAATCACTAAAATCCAATTTTTATATTGTTAGATATGTTTAATATAAATCTGAAATATTAACTATAGGCTAAATAAATGTTTTTAAATATGATTTTTTTAAGTTGCTATGTGACATTTTCCCTTATAGCTATCACAAGATGAATGTAGAGGCACATTATATAAATACAGACCCGAAGAAGTAGATATCGATGTAAGTATCAGTGTGGTGTATATTGTCAGTGTTCTGTCATGTTCTCTACCAAAACATTGAAATAAGCATGACAAAAACCTCATCCTGCCATGCCTTCCAAAATGACATCAAATAATTGGTTTTTTTCTTCTTTTATGCTTTAGATTAAATTATTACTTCCTCCCTCTTCTCCCCACTATTCCCCATAGTTAACAGTTGAACATACTAAGCATCACTTAAATGAAAGTAAAAACTGTTTTTGATTTAAAAAAAAAGTTATGGAAGACTAGAGACAAAAATTGCTATGTCTTCTAGAGTAAGTATCAGCTTCTAGAACTTCTATCACTGCTCCTTTTTGAGTTTAATCTTTTTTAAGTCATATTTTGGATTGCCAATTTGCCATGCATTCTTCCCTCATTTCCCCTGGCAGTATTCTGTTGAGTTGTACCGCCTTCTTGTTTCAACACCTTCCATTTGGTATAGCTTTAGTCTTGTTGTGTGACAAAGATAAGGTAGTTATTTTCATGACAAAGGAGGTAAAGCCTCAAATTTCTTGCATAAGACATTTTGCCATAAAGTTTGGGACATATTTCCAGTTTGCCTAGTGTTTTTATTTTGAGACATTAGATGAACTGGTTTATTGTACTATTGCAATGTTGAGTACTTTATCATATTTTCATAAATAAAAGATTAGGGTAATACTAAGAATTTAAAACACCAAAACTATTTAAAATGATTTTTTACCATTTGAAGTATTTTTATTTATAGTATTGCAATTAGAAAAAGTCTTTTGTTTATATTCTTTTCTAAGAACCTAAGCACATAATTTTAAAAATACATGAAAACTTGCTTCTTGGCCTTTTAGGTAAGAGGTAAGATCGTGTGTACTATCTATTCTTCTTTTTTTTTCCCCTTCCCCTCTTCTTTTTTTTTAAATTTTATTTATTTATTTATTTTTTCGAAACAGAGTCTTGCCCTGTCACCCAGGTAGAGTACAGTACAGCGTTGTCATCTTAGCTCAGCCTCCCAGGTAGCTGGGACTACAGGCATGTGCCACCATGCTCAAGCGATCCCCAGCTTTATCTGTTCTTATCAGTTTAAAAATGTATGAAATCATCAGGTGCCTAGTGGTGAAAAGCTAAAAAATAAAAGAAAAAAAAAGAATAAAAAAAATAAAATAAATGTATGAAATCAGGCCAGGGGCAGTGGCTCATGCCTGTAATCCTAGCACTCTGGGAGGCTGAGGCAGGAGGATTGCTTGAGCTCAGGAGTTCAAGACCAGCCTGAGCAAGAGCAAGACCCCATCTCTACAAAAAATAGAAAAATTAGCCAGGCGTGATGGTTAGTACCTGTAGACCCAACTACCTGGGAAGCTGAGGCAGGACGATCCCTCGAGCTCAGGAGTCTAAGGTTGCTGTGAGCTGTGATGACACCACTGCGCTCTACCCAGGCCGTTAGAGCGAGATTGTCTCAAAAAAAAAAAAAAAAAAAAAGATATGAAAACAGAACCCAGTTAGTGTTAAAACACTAAGGACTGAATATATCACTTAACCTACCTAGCAGATTTTAGGGAGGAAATCTTTGCATGCATATTTAAGCATTCTATCTATTAAATATTTTAAATGTGCTTTTTGTCATATAGTGACCACTTGCCTCCAATCACAGGAAAAATAAAAAATTACTAATAAGAGATTTCTACTTTTACAACCTAGACCAAGTTAAGCCGATTATGTGAACAAGATAAAGTGGTACACGCTCTGGAAGAGAAACTTCAGCAGCTCCACAAGGAGAAAGTAGGACAATTATGTTTATTATCTAAGAGTGATGTTACTTTATGTGATTATTATCAGGACACTGATAACTAAAGTAAAAAGAATTAATTCAATGATGCAGAACATTAAGTGTAATTCTTTTTATTGTGATAGTACACGCTTGAGCAAGCTTTGCTGTCAGCCAGCCAAGAGATAGAAATGAATGCAGATAACCCAGCAGCCATTCAGACAGTGGTGTTGCAGAGGGACGATTTACAAAACGGACTGCTCAGCACGTGTCGAGAACTCTCTCGAGCCACTGCCGTAAGTAGATTGCTCCCCCTGGTAAAAATCACTGAAATATCATGCAGTTCTTTTTTCTTTTTTTTTTTTTTTTTCCTGTTTAATTGGGCTGCTTTAGGACTGTTCTTATTACAATAAGAAATATTAGTTTGTTATTAGTGTACAGTTCTTTAGGAACATAAAAATAAAGGGTCATCTTTATTTCTGTAATTAGTAGGCATTTTGTTCTCTATGAAATAGATATTTTATAGAGGAGATAGGGACTCCTGTTTTATGTATTGTGCAAATGAACGTTCTGAAATATGTTAAAATTTATTACATTAAGAAAATAAATATTTTTTGGATTTTAGGGGCTTGGAATAATGTGGGGAAGGTTGTAATTAGACTCTTAACCAAGTATTTCAATAAAAGGCACCTGTGAAAAGCTTTTAAGAAGTGTCAACATTACCATTTCACAGCTGCAGTGTGATCTAAGTTTAGATGATAGGTTTGAGTAAGAAATAAAGCTAGCAGAACCTTTTAAACCCATAGTCCTATGACTTTGTAAGAGTCTCTTGGGATTACCAAATCTAAAAGTCTTACTTAGAGTTTATAAATTGAATGCTCTATGAGTTTAAACAGTCTGCTTTAGAGCCTATGATGTGGTCATCTCTAAACATAGTAAGAGCACCTGTCTAAGCAGCCTTTTGAAAGACAGTTCCTAGCAAAAGCCACCCTGTTATAGAAAACTGCAAATACACCCTTGTCTGTACCTTCTAGGGGCCTTTTAGGGAGCAGCTTCCTTTTAAGAAGTCCACAGACAGTGTAGCTTAACTAAGAGGGGTCTTTCCAAGCTGGCACAATATCAGACTCTCAACACAGCTTCCTCTCTAGACCCTAAATTAACATTCCAGACATGAGCTATTTTTAAAGGAATATACCGTAGTTTTAAATAAATCCAAAACCTAGTTTTCATGATTCTTAAATACCTTATATTTCTATTTCAATTTTTAAAATACTATTTTTCCATTGTCTCATTTGAGTCTGTTAAATATACTATGATGTTTATAGACTTTTAAAAAAAATTAATATTCTTTCCATTGTGAGCTCCTTAAAATAAGAAATCATGTCTCATTAATCTTTGTTGCTCTAGCATCCAGCACTATAGGGATGTGCATTAAAAATTTGATGAATTATTGAGCTGAGTGACTTACCCAAAGTTGCAAAACTAATAAATAATATGTTGGAACTCAAATCCAGGTCTTCTGACTATAGTCCTGATGAGTTAGATCTACATGGATTTTTGTGATATAGTCAGAAAGAATATATATGCACCTGAAATGTCTACTAGGAAGTGCTCACTGAATTCATCAATGATGGGTAAGGTTTCAATAAGAAGAGAAGGGAAACCTGAGGTAGTGGCTCATGCCTGTAATCCCAGCAACTCAGGAGGCTGAGGCAGGAGGATCACTTGAGGCCAGGAATTCAAAAGCAGCCTGGGTGATATAGCAAGACTCCATCTCTACAAAAAATAAGAAAAAGTAGCTGGTCATGGTGGCACGCAACTGTAGTCCCAGCTACTCTCCAGGCTGAGGCAGGAAGATTACTTGAGCCCAGGAGTTTGAGGCTGCAGTGAGCTGTGATCGCACCACTGCACTGTAGCCTAGGCAACAGAGTGAGGGCCTATCTCAGAAAAGGTGTGGAAGAGTGAAGGGTGGTCCTTATAGGACAAAACACCTGGAGCCACAACACAAAGTTAAAAATGCAGGAAATATGTTTGGAGAAGCAGGAATTAGAACTAACTGACTGAGTGGAATAGAGGAGTCCTGTTAGAAGACAGAGAAGTTGAGATTAGAAAGGGGAAATTGGGTTAAGCTGTCAATGCTAAGCTAATGAAATGCTCAGAGTCCCTGTGACAGCCTGAGTCAAACCAAAATGGTGGCCTTTACTAACATTTGGTTGAAGGCTCTTTAATGATTTGATGTCTGTTCTTTAAATTCCAATTTTAGAAAATTTCTTCCCTTACCAACTGGGATTAGTAACTTTAATCGGTAGGCTTGGAATTTGTTCCATCCCTAGGTTAACTCCAGCCCTGATAGGAATTTTGTTAAAAATGTCATAATAGAAATTAATCTTGTTTTAATATCCCTTTTTCTGGTTGTTATTCTATATAATCACTTTTCTGGTTTCTTTTTCCTTGCCTTCAGCAATAATCAGTGGTTATGACAAACCCTTCGAATATGTTCTACCAAGACATGTCTTACTGCATGGAATACAAACTATGTTATTTGTGCCTTTATGTAAACTTATTTATATTTGTAGCTTAAGGCTACAAATGTTAGTATGTGCATAACATCATACTGGGCATATGGTTGGCACTCGGTGGATGTTGATTAGATTTAAATTTAAATTACATTTATGCTGGCAGAATCTCAAAGGTTTCCTCTAATTCTTTCACAGTCAATTCATGGCATTGGTTCAGATCTAAGCCCCATGCATAAGAGGTTTAACATCAGGGCCTCCATGTCGATCAAAGCTTCGATTCTGAGAACATCTTCTCACCTGCTAGGCCACAAAGGTACATAAAATTAGGATTAGCACAAGGTAAACACGTAAAGCAGTGTTCCTTGTACAATTTATTTAATTTTCGATACTCCGTCTCCTTTTCTCAAGCCCCATCCAGCATGGTGCCTTTGTGTTCTCTCCTCGCCTCCACTTTTTTTTTTTTGAGACAGAGTCTTGCTGTGTTGCCCGGGCTAGAGTGCCATGGCATCAGCCTAGCTCACAGCAACCTCAAACTCCTGGGCTCAAGTGATCCTCCTGCCTTAGCCTCCCAAGTAGCTGGGACTACAGGCATGCGCCACCATGGCCAGCTAATTTTTTTTTTACATATATATATATGTGTATTTTTAGTTGTCCAGATCATTTCTTTCTATTTTTTAGTAGAGACGGGGTCTCGCTGTTGCTCAGGCTGGTCTCAAACTCCCGACCTTGAGTGATCCACCTGCCTCGGCCTCCCAGAGTGCTAGGATTACAGGCGTGAGCCACTGCACCCAGCCTCGCCTCCACTTTTTGTCTAAGCTTGATTAAAGGGTTACAGCAGTCAGTTATACCTTCAGATAAATTTTTCAGTCTGTCATTGTCTTAGTTTGGGTGCCCTTCTGAAAGCAGAACCTGTAATAAGGACCTGGGTAGAGATAGTTTATTTGGGAGATGATTCCAGAAAGCAAAAATGAGGGAGTGGAGGCCGGGCACGGTGGCTCACGCCTGTAATCCTAGCACTCTGGGAGGCCGAGGCGGGCGGATTGTTTGAGCTCAGGAGTTCGAGACCAGCCTGAGCAAGAGCGAGACCCTGTCTCTACTAAAAGAAAATAGAAAGAAATTATCTGAACAACTAAAAATATATAGAAAAAATTATCCGGGCCTGTTGGCGCACGGGCATGGTGGCGTGTGCCTGTAGTCCCAGCTACTCGGAAGGCTGAGGCAGTAGGGTCACTTGAGCCCAGGAGTTTGAGGTTTCTGTGAGCTAGACTAACACCATGGCACTCACTCTAGCCAAGGCAACAGAGTGAGACTCTGTCTCAAAAAAAAAAAAAAAAAAATGAGGGAGTGGGGAGAATGCGAAAGAAAAGAAGAAAAGCCAATAAAAGTTGCACTGCTGAGCTGGTTACCCTCTGAGGAGATGAACAGAATGTTTCAGAATGTCCCACTGAAAGGCCCGGGGTTTGGGGCATCCATCGCCCTTTGGTCAAGGTTGCCCCAGAGTCCTTAATTCACCAACACTTCCAAGCTGCCTTAGCCAGCAGCTGGCTTGCCATGGGATGCTGGCATGCAGGGAACTGTATCACATGTCCTTGAAAGGTGGGCAAAGGGGATGTGGTGTGGAACTCCACCAATATCTGCTGCCATCGCCTCTCTGGGGGAATTTACACATAAGCCTTATCTCTAATCTAGTTTGAAATTTAAGAAAGTCCTATGAAAAATAAATACAGTTATCACCTCCATTTTATTTCTTATTTTCATTTCTTTTACCTCCGCCACACAGATGAAGAAACTAAGGCTTATGGGAGTTAAGTGATTTGCCAAGGTGACATAACTAATAAGGAACAGTTAGTGCCTAAATCAAGGACTTTTTAATTCTAGGACATCTCTACTTTCTACTCCACTTCACTATCTATGCGGTCACGTAACTTGTACTTTCTGGAACTTGGAATTTAAATCTAGATTCTCATATCCAAAAATCTAAAATGAGTGTTCTGTTAAAGGAATTTTAAAGGAATGTAAGACATCAGAAAGCAAGTTCAGGGCCCCTAGTCATCCTGAATCATGCTGGTAGATGGCTTACACATTTATCTACTGCAAAATAATACTAATATATGAAATGCTAGTAATAATTATTAATATTTCTTGAGCAGTTATTGGGTGCTAGACTCCATTGTAAGTGCTGTTCATGCATTTAATCTATTAAGAACCCTGACATAGGTACTATTATTCCTATATTTAAGGTGGAAAACTGAGATACAGAAAGATTACCCATGGTTAACACAGTTAATAAGTGGTATGTAACTTCCATTAAATTTACTTGTGCTCTAAACTGGATTCTACATAGGGCCATGAGTAAACTGAGATTTTAGCCTATAGCGGTTATATGCTAGGGTGCAGGCCTGTAAACCGTAAGGGGCAGAGAAGCAGGACGAATGAACTACCTTGGAGAGAAGCTCACACATTAAATATCTTAATATTTATATTTATAAACATCTTCGTTCTCAATGTAATAAAGAGCTACTGAGAATCATGGTTACAACAAAGTGTAGTTTTTTACAGTAGATTGGTCACCATCCATGAATTGTCATGGAATGTTCTTTGAAAGATTTTAAGATGGTTTTAAGTACCCCAGTTATTTCATGATTACAATACAGCATCCCCCAAAAAGGAGACAGCCAGATGTTATAAGCCTCCTGATACGCAGCAGTAGAAAATACCTAGCAGCACCTATGAGGTAGTCTCTGCCTTATCCGCAGTTTGGTACCTGCAGTCAAGTAGGTGAGTATAGTACAATGAGAGTGAGAGAGATCACATTCACATAACTTGTATTATAATTTATTATTTTTATTATTTTTTAAACCTAGTTTATGATGGATGTATAATGTTATAATTGTTCTATTTTATTAGTAGTTATTGTTAGTTTCTTAGTGTGCCTAATTTGTAAATTAAATTTTATCATAGGTGTGTTTGTATAGCAAAAAACATTGTGTGTGTGTATATATATATATATATATATGGCTTGGTACTATCTGCAGTTCAGGCATCCACATCTTGGAACATATCTGCCAAGAATAAGGGGGCACTGATGTATTTTTACTAAAAAAAAAAATCACATCTGAATCTCCAGAAGCCTTAATACCTAATTGCCAGGTTATAGGAAACAGAAGAGCATGCTAAGCAATGCCACAAGAATTCTGTTAGCAAAATCCAGAATAGGACAAATTCTGTAGAATAACCCAGAACAAATTCATTTTCTTCAACAAATAAGTGACTAAAGAATTAAGAGGGAGGTGGGGGAATTTTTATAATTTAAAAAATAAGATTTTTCTCTTTCCTTTTTTTCATTTTGATTTTCTTTCTTTAGAGAAACATAACAAAGTATTTATAGTTGAAATTATATGATGTTTGATGTTTGCTTTCAAATAATACAACAGGGATAAAAGATGGGCGCTATAGATGAAACCTGCTTGGCTCTGTGTTGATAACTGTTGAATTCGGGTGCTGGTGGGCACTACTTTTGTGTATGCTTGGTAGTTTCCATTGTTCGCATTTAAGAAAAATTAAAAGAAAATCCACAAAAATGCTAACGGAAGTGTGACACAATAGTTCTTTTTTCTTTATCTTCCCCTGTATTCTAACTTTTCTATTTTTGTTATATCTGGAATTTCATACAATAAAGAGTAAAGCAGGGCCGGGCGCGGTGGCTCACGCCTGTAATCCTAGCACTCTGGGAGGCCGAGGCGGGCGGATTGTTTGAGCTCAGGAGTTCGAGACCAGCCTGAGCAAGAGCGAGACCCCGTCTCTACTAAAAATAGAAAGAAATTATCTGGACAACTAAAACTATATAGAAAAAATTAGCCGGGCATGGTAGCGCATGCCTGTAGTCTCAGCTACTCGGGAGGCTGAGGCAGAAGGATTGCTTGAGCCCAGGAGTTTGAGGTTGCTGTGAGCTAGGCTGACACCATGGCACTCTAGTCCGGGTAACAGAACAAGACTCTGTCTCAAAAAAAAAAAAAAAGAGTAAAGCAAGTTCTTTGAAATAATTTTATTTCAAAGAGAATGTTAGAGAAACTAAATAATATGTTAAAGATTATAAATAGCCAAAGCATAAAATGACTATAATTGTTGTCATAAACTAGAAATTAAAAATATAGGTAGCACATATTTTTAGGTTTAATAAAACGAGTATAGTCATTTTAGGTAATATAGTAAGACATGTCATGTGCTTAATAAACAGTGATTTTATTTGAGAAGCAGTTATATATGACAAGGTAAGTATAAAATCGCAGAAGAAAAAAAAATTTTTAAACTCTTAAAATAATTGAGCACATTTAATCTATGCCAAGAAATCTCTACATCCTAAAGGTAAAATGAAAAAAAAAATGAAATAAGATTAACTTTCTTTCAATTAATCTAAAAAAAGCAACTGTTTTCAATACCCAGTTGGGAGGATTGTTGTGGTTCAGTGGTAGTAACCAAAAAATTAACATTTGTATGATTGCCTAATTGTCAAAACATAATAATAAGTTTAAATATGACAGTGCCTTAATTTTCTAGGATTTGGTAGTGGACATTATAATATCACTTAAAGTTGAAAAAAAATGTTTGAAACTTAAATTAAGAAGCTATTAAATAATCATACTGCATCTATACTATTCCCATCCCTCATTTTGAAATTTAAAATCTACTGTCAATTCTTTTCCAAAGTGTTTTCGTTTTTTAATTAAATTTTTCTTTTTTAATGACAATCAGAGCAATGAATCCTAGGCAGGTCTCGAACTTGTGGGCTCAAGCAATCCTCCCACTTCAGTCTCCTGAGTAAGCTAGGACGACAGGTGCATGCCACTGTGCCAAGCTAATTTTTTTTTTTTTTAATGACGAGGGTCTTGCTATGTTGACCAGGCTGGTCTCAAATTCCTGGCCTCATGTGATTCTCCCACCTCAACTTAGACCAAAACTCAGGAACCCTAATTAAGAGGCAAGCCAGGCCAGGTGCGGTGGCTCCCGCCTGTAATCCTAGAACTCTGCAAGGCCAAGGCCTGTGGATTACTTGAGGTCGAGAGTTCGAGACCAGCCTGAGCAAGAGCAAGACCCCATCTCTACAATAAATAGAAAAATTAGCTGGGTGTGGTGGCGTGCACCTGTAATGGGAGCTACTTGAGAAGCTGAGGCAGGAGGATCGCTTGAGCCCAGGAATTTGAGGTTGCAGGGAGCTATGTGATGCCACAGCACTCTACCTGGGGAGCGAGACTCTGTCTCACAAAAAAGAGGCAAACCTGAAGTAAACCAGTCTCTCTAACAGCTCAAAGCATAATAATGGTAATTATTTACGTGGTTATTAAAAAGAGAAGCAGCGTGACAGTGAAATACAAGGATAAGAATTTGAGAGTTGTGTACAGCACAGTGTATTCCCATGAGTAGATTGTTTTAAATTGCCATTGATTCTAGACAAGAAAAAGAAGGTTCTCATTACATTAAAAACTTGGACATGCATCATTAGTTCTAATCCTGTCTTAATAAAAATCATAATATGTATCTGCTGTAGCGCTCTATAGTTAGATATTAAAATCTCTATTGATTTTTTGGTAGCCTGGGAGTTCATCGCATCTGAGTGCTGTGAACCTACTTGAAGGTTTCTTCTCCCCCCAGTGGCTAAGGCTTGTCTCAGTACAGACTATAAAGAAATAGATACTATTAAAATGTATGCTTGTTCCACATCCTAAACTCAGACTGAGTCAAATTTTTTTAAAAATCTTCTGCTGTCCTATAGCAATTCTCACTCCTTCACCACACACACACTTTCTTGTAAATTTTTATTGGATTATAATATATTCTCAGAAAAGTTTACAGATTAGGAGCCTAGCGAACATCCGCATCAAAACGTTGAATTTTACATAGCATGCCAAAGGCTCCCCTCCTAAAAAGAGCACTGCCTGACTTTTAAACTGTAGGTTAGCTTTGCCTGTAGTTAAACTCTATGTAGATGTAATCAATCACGTAGTACATACTCTTCGCCTGGCTTCATTCAGCTCCTGAGGTTCATCCACATGGTTCCCAATTGAAAGAGTTTGTTCGTTCTCTTGACGGTGTGGCCTGGGATTCTCCACTTTTTTATTGAAAGCTCTATTTCCTGACTAGTACCTGTGATTTCCAGATAATTGCATATTTGAAAGTTATTACCCCCTTTTTAATTGCCTGAGTGTACATGTATATTATCTTCCTGACAACTAAAAAGTAAGATCAGATTTAAAGATTTTTAACATTGTACTCGTTTAATCTATTAAACTCTTTAATGAAATACTCAGCCAGATGTTCAAAGAAACCCCTTTTCTTGCTGTCCCCTGTCGACTTGTGCTGCTACCTACCCAGTAATCATGTTTGAGGAGGCGAGGTAAAGACAGAAACAGGTGGGACCAGCAGGATTATGGGACTTGGGCCAAATGATGCAGTTCAGTATTTCCTAATTGTCCGAGTTAGGAAGACTGAAAACATATTGTCACTTTACTTCTAAAATATTGGTAAAGTAATCTCTAGCTCTCAATCTCTATTTTTCCTGTTTCTCTAAGAAAGAGGATTATTACCGTCCTGAAATGTTGTATTTAGATGCCTCTGCAGTGTAGTTGAGCCCACCCTGATCTCTGGCTTTTCTACAAGAGAGGTTAGGTGTTAGCCTGGCAGTGCGCTCTTGGTTAGCCACTGAGCTGCCATCCGGTCTGTTATCTTTTTACCCTCCCTGAAGCCATCAAAGGCCTACTCTTTAAATTTGCAATTTTTGTGATATATGCAAATTAGAAGATGACTAGAAGCAATTTTTATTAAAGAAGGTCAATTTTCTGAATTCTGAGAACTTTTTGGGAAAAAAAAGAAGGTCAATTTTCATATTTATTCAGGTAAAAACAGTTTACTAAAGCCAAGTAGAGAGACTAATATTACATAAAATAGATGAGATAAAAAATCTTTAATCTAGCATTACTTTGCTTTTTTATAATTTAATTCATTGTGAAACCTGCTTAATAGACTCTCTATGTTATCCATATAATATAATGATGATAAAAATCTTCAGTGCTTTATTTCTTTGCTTTTTAAAAAAATTTAATATAATTCATTGTAAAACCTGCTTGCAGAGACCTCTTAGCACTCTAGCCCAGGCAACAGAGCGAGACTCTGTCTCCAAAAAAAAAAAAAGAGACCTCTTAAATTCAAATAGCAATTATTCCAAAAGGCCAAAACACTCATTTTAATTTTTAAATTTTTAAAAGTACAATTTCAATACTTTTCATTGCTTAAGTTTTTTAAAGTGATTTTAAGCTAGTTGCAGCATATGTAAAATAAAATAACTTTGAAAGAAAACCTTTAGGACCTTGAGGTAACATGTTGCTACTTTTTTTTTTTTTAACTGTTAAGATTATTTTAGGCAACCTTTCTTCCACACTCAGTACTCTCTTTCCTTATCCCTAGACTTCTGCTGTTGTTAAACTGACATTTCCCAGGGGAGCTTCATTCAGAGCAGTTCAAGGCAAGAAGTCCCTGATCATGGGAGGTTCTTAGACAAGCTATTAATTAATTTAACAATAGTTTTCAATAAGTATTTGTTGGCTGTATTTTATTTGCCAGCGTCACAGTAGATTCTGATAATAAAATAGTGGTCAAACAGTCCCTGTCCTTGGTTTATCAGTTTGTTACCTTACTATCACTCCCTGAAACTTAGGAAAAGTAACGATACCCCGTTAGCATCCCTGAAACAGGATGATATGCTGATGTATTTTTAAGCACCTATAAAATCATTCTATATTCAACACATGACAAACTAAGCATCACAACAGGTGTGATAGCACATTGCTGTAGTCCTAGCCACTCAGGAGGCTGAGACAGGAGGGTTGCTTGAGCCCTGGAGTTGGAGACCAGTGTGAGCAAGATAGCTAGACCCTAGTCTCTAAATATATATGTGTGTGTATATGTGTGTGTGTGTATAAACATATATATATATATAATTTTTTAAAAGACCAAGTATCGAAAACTTCTTTGCGATTTTATGGTTTGGGGATGATTTTCTTTTCCAAAAGAGAAAAGCATAGGTGGATAGTGTCTATATTGAGTCTCTATGAGCAGGATTCATTGAATTGTTTATATAGTTAGCTAAATTAATTTTATTATATTACTATAAGTTTATTGTAAGTGAGATCATGTCAAGCTTCTGGTGTTATTGAAAATCCAGTGTGCTATAGTGGCACAGTATAGCATGGAGCATTTTTTTTCATGGAGAACTTTTAATAAGGACAGATAAGAAAATGCTTTATTTATGCCTCTTCGTTTTAGGAAATTACCTTCAAGAAAAATTTATCCTATTAACATGAATAAATCAAACTATTTCCTCAAAATAATACTCTTTAGACAGTAAAATCATTCAAATATTTTAATGTCTTATATGGATAAATAATGGTTAAGATGCCTTTTTTGTTTTGAGGGGGATTTTTTTTAGTAAACTGAGTTTTAAAAAGGAGAAAACCAGTAAAAGAAAATAGGTTATAAAAATTTGTATTTTGCCCAATATAAACTACACTATTTTCTAAAATCTAGAAAGGTTATAATTGTAGTGATAACACCGTAAAAGCACCTTTTCCCCATTAAAGTAATTAACACTCTTTGTTTTTAGGAATTGGAACGAGCGTGGAGAGAATATGATAAGTTAGAATATGATGTAGCTGTTACCAGGAACCAGATGCAAGAGCAGCTAGATCGCCTTGGTGAAGTTCAGGTACAAAAGTGTAATGTTTTTTTACATTGTTTTGACTGGTTTTCACTTGGTAATATACAACCCACCTTGTTAGATTTATGCATACCCTTAACAGTTTTTATGTTTCTGGCTGACGCCTGGATTTTAATACTTTGAATGACAGGAATCTCACTTACCTGGTGAGCCCTAGAGTATTCTGCATGCCTAACTATCTCAGCTCTGTCTGCAGTTCCTATAAATATGGCTTCATTGTCTTTTGCAACTCCATCTGTCACTTGGCATTGAGGTGTTGAATTATATGAATTTATCAAATAACGGATATTTTATCTTTTTATAAAATTAATCTGTTCTGTACTAAATGTCTCTCTTTTTTCGTCAGATTTTATTAGCTTGTTGTCTTGACTGACATACTATTAGAATAGGGGAAGAGACAGCTCCATTTGGTATAAAAAATTCAGTTTGTAAGCATGCAGAGCTGGAATCAGGTTTCCAGGGGTTAGTTTTCTTATCTCTAAAGTAGAAATAACGCTTGTCTTAAAGTATTACTCTAAAGAGTAGAGATAATATATGTTTGAGACAATAATAAAAGTTACTTCATGCCTATGACCCTATGTAAATTTGATCATCTGTATTGGAAACCCAGTGGACTCAACAGACAAATCAATAGAACAGATGAAAGGTTGGTAAGATTGACTCATGGAAAATCACCTGTCCTCTATTTGTGCTGTCCAGTATAGTACTAGCCACATGTAGTTTTGGGGCATGTAAAATGTGGCTATTGTGGCTTAGGAACTCAACTTTTGGTTGTATTCATTTTAATTATATAAATTTAAATAGCTGCATGTGGGCCGGGTGCGGTGGCTCACACCTGTAATCCTACCACTCTGGGAGGCCGAGGCAGGTGGATCGTTTGAACTCAGGAGTTCGAGACCAGCCTGAGCAAGAGCGAGACCCTGTCTCTACTAAAAATAGAAAGAAATTATATGGACAACTAAATATATATATATATATAAAATTAGTCGGGCATGGTGGCGCATGCCTGTAGTCCCAACTACTCGGGAGGCTGAGGCAGGAGGATCACTTGAGCCCAGGAGTTTGAGGTTGCTGTGAGCTGGGCTGACGCCATGGCACTCTAGCCTGGGCAGCAGAGTGAGACTCTGTCTCAAAAAAATAAATAAATAAATAAATAAATAGCTATATGTGGCTGTGACTTCTATATTGGACACTGAAGTTATACTATCAATAATCAGCTATAAAAATGAGGTACTAAAATACACTAGAAAAAAACTATAGCTATGATAATCCAGAGGTCAGCCTTTTTCTGTAAAAGGCCAGGTATTAAATATTTTAGGCGTTGCAGGTATGTACAGTCTGTTATTGTTTGATGTTTTTAGTTTTTTTTATAACTCCTTAAAAATATAAATTTCATTCTTAGGTCACAGGCCATACTAAAAGAGACTGCGGGCAAGAGCAGTTTGCAAATCCCATATTTAATCTAACAAAAAATGTTTATCATGAAAATTTAATAACTATATTATAAAACATAAGAGAAGACTTGAGTTAAGAGGTATAATTGGTATATCATTTTTATTGATGGTCTGATTTGATGTTTTAACAATGAAAATTCTTTCCGTAAATGCCATCCCATTCTAACCAAAATTCTAGTAGAATTTTCTAAAGAAATTTTAAAAGTAGTTCTAATGTTTTTAAAGTATAATAAAGACCACAAGTGGTTAAAACATTTTTTGAGAAAATAAAGAAATAGAAGGCACACTCTGAGTGGTAGCATTGTACATGCATCCTTAGAACAGTTACGTAACAACTTTGGGTTTCGGTTTCCACAACTATAAAATGGAAATAATAATAGTACCTACCCCTACTAGGTTATTATGATTATAGTTATATAATGTGTTGATATATTTGAAGCACTTAGACTAGAGCCAGGCACATAAAACTTACTGCGTAAGTGTTGGTTAAATAAATAAGCAAGGAAACATGTAAAACCATAGTATTAAACATGGTTTAGGAAAAAATAGACCAATGGAACAAAATAGAGAGTTCAACAGCAGACGGTGAATATGTGAGAATTTATATGTGTTAGCAGTAGCACCACTAATCAATAGGAAAAAGATAGATTATTACTAGATGGTACTGGAATATAGGCTCGCCATATTGATCTGCTTGCTCATACCATGTACAGACATGAACTTCAGGTGCATTAGAGACCTAAACACTATTTATTAAAGCTAATAGCAGGACATACAGAGTGGGGATAGACTTTTCAAACAAGACCCAAAAAATACTAGGCACAAAGCAGAGAGAAAATTGTTGAACAAGATTTAGCTTTATCAAAATTAAAGATTTCTCCTCAATGAATGCAACATAGACAAAGTTAAAAGATCATATTCTGGGAAAAGACCTCAAAAATTCTACAAGAGTTTACTATCTAGATTTTCAAGAAACTTTTTCTTTG
>RJWJ010030361.1:0-19971 GCA_004363605.1 Indri indri | reverse complement strand
TACCAGCAGGTCCTCATTGCCCTCACCATTGGTGGCCCCAGCTGGTTAGGCAATATCTCGGAGACGTGAGTTGGTTTAGATCAAAGACGAAATATGGGTATGCCGTTTTTGTCCTTAATCACTGAAACTATGGTGCTTCTGCAGGACCAGTGCAAAGCCTGTAAGTACTTAGATTTAGGCTAAGAAAAGGAAAAATATCTACAAGTATGGCAACTATTCCACACACTTTCTGCCATTGAATGACTCAACAGTTCTGTGGAGACTCAGAGACTCCAAGACACTGTCTCCACTCCCTCCCCTGTTTTGTGTCCCTTCCTCCTTTACCTAAATGTTGTGATTCTTTGGCCTATGACAATTCTAAAGTTATTGTTAGTATGATATCTTCAAATACTGGCAAATGAGAAGAGCCACTCACTCCTTTCAAGTGCTAAGGATAAAAGACAGGATAACTAGAGCTTCTCCTACACAAATTGCATAAGATATTAATAGAATATGTATTGGCCAGTTCCATGAAAGTCCCTCCTTTGCCTACTTAAATGCTTTGGATCAATCAACTGTTCAATTAATATTGATAAGTGAGATATGAAATGTCTCAATATGCTACTGACCCTTAGTAAAAGTGGAAATATCCTGAAATGTTAATGCCATAATCCTTAACCAGGGATCTATTATGGGCCACCGTGAGTCAGGAAGTCTCCTGCGACTATGAGCAAAATGTGTATTTGTGATCACAACTGAGTTTTCTGGAGAGAGGATCCCTAGCTTTCACGAACTTCTTAAAGGGGGCAGTTGCCCCACAATAGGTTAGGAACATTCTGATAAAGTATTTTATGCTTCACAGTAATTTTCGATCAAGTGAAATAACATACATCAAAATGCTAGGACAGGACAAAGTTCTTGATATATATAAACTATTGGTTACTTAAGCCAAAAGTCTGTGTGTGTAGGGGTGTGTGTGATACTGGTACAAAAACACAATCTCCTTTCTTGTGTGCAACTCAGCTATGTACCATGAGTGCTATTACTTGTTGTCGGAAATATTTAGTGCTATTACTTAACTGACCAACCACATCTAATGGAACTTAGACATGAAAAAAAATCTGTTTTGTAAAATGAAAAAATTTTTCACCACTGTTCCAACTACTCATTGTGGATACTATTGGGTTGAGTACCCATTGAAGGCCAAATGGTGGCCTTGTTGCATACAGTAATATTAATGTTCGAAGAATACCAAAGGTGAGTCACTCTGGGTGGACTAGGTTCTGCTGTGTTAAAAAATAACCTCCAGTCCTTGGTGGCTTAAAACTGCAGTGATTTTTTTTCCTTCTTTTTCCCTCATTCTACATGTCCCTTTTGAGTCATCCTGGGCTCTGCCCCATCCTGTCCACTCAGGGATGCAGTCTGGTGGGGGCTCCCCCACTTGGAATGCTGAGTTGCCCCTCATTGGCACAGTGGAAAGAGAACCAGGAAATTGCACACAGACTCTTCATGGCTTCCACTTTGATGTAGAACATGTCACATGTGCTCAATTCGATGCCATGAATTAGTAAAATGGTTATTGCCTAATTTCAGGGGAACAGGAAGTACCGTCAATCCCACCGTGTGTTCAGATGGGACTACTGGAGCAGTGTTGAGCAGTGCAATGACCACCACAGCAGAGGAGGGATGATTTTCTTTATTTTACAAGTGGGAGAGCTAAAGATGAGAGGGTTTAGGTAACACAGGTAAGATCAACAGCTGAAATGTGGGCAACATGTTGCATTATGAAGAAAGATGTTGCTATTAAGAAATGATCGTTGGAAAAACATGAAAATTAACTGTCAAACTTAACATTAATTTAATGACCCAGTGCATATTTAGGAGGACACTTAATTGTTCAGATTTCCAATGTATCAATTAATTTATCAGTCCTGGAGCAGCTGATAAGGTTCCTCAGGGCGTGCGAATGGTTACGCCTTTTGTTCTCCTTGGTTTTTCCCAACCATCTCTGCAATCTCCGGCAATCACTTAACTTTGCCAGGCAGCATTTCCTCCCCCCGGTAAGGTTGTGGGGTTTGTGGGAGTCCCTTCCTACACTGAGTTGGATGTTTGGCTGTGGGTCAGCTCTGGCTTCTAATCTTCCTTCTCTGTTTGACAGATGAAGCTGATACCCCACAAGTGGATTAATAATTTACACTTACTTGAAACTGTAACATCCCTCCTTGGAACTCTAGTTTCTTTTTTTTCAAAAAACGTAAAACACTTTCAGAAGTTTTCCACTCCTCAAAATAATCCTTCTCGTGGTGACTTTTATAATCCAAAATGAAACTGCTATTTTTTGAAAGTATTTCAAGTCATTATTGATAAATTATATCTTATTCCACAAGCAATTCCTGAACATCTCAAAATGTGGAAGCACCATATTGGGTATTGCAGGATTGCAAAGGTGTATGGATCGCTTTCTACAAGGTATTTTTTTTTTCATTTAAAAAAGTTTCCTTTGTTTCTTCTTTTGCAATCTAAGTAGGAAAGCAAGTGAACTGAGATATCTGAAGTAGAGTTAAGATGGAAAGTTTGAGGAAAATATTAACCTTTTGTTAACAAAAGTTTAATCAAGTCCAAACTAAAAACAAACAAACAACAACAACAACAAACCCAGGAAAAATGGGAAGGGGGCAGGGAGGAAGAAATTATTAACATTTCCACTTTTCTAATAAAAAAATGAAACTGGCTTTACTTTCTTTTCTTTTTTTTAGTAGCTTTCTACTCCTAAGGCCTTGATCTATCATATATTATCTCTTTAGAGGTGATACTCCTTGGCTGCAAGCAAAATTAATTTTCTTCAATGTGTGTAAAGGGCTATTCAAGAAGCTCACGTCCACTATAGTAAGAAAATGTATTGTCGAATCAAGAGATATCTTTTCAGGGCTGGCTCATATAGTTCTTTTGTCATCAGTGTCATAAGCAAACTTAGGTTCTATGCATCCTTTCTCTTCCTATTACTACTCCCTTGTCTTTGCAGAGAACTCTACAGTCCATTAAGTGATTTCACACTTGTGGTTTCATCAGAGCTTCATGTACTATCTTTAGGTAGATAGAGCAGGTGGTATTATCCCCATTTTATAGATGAGTAAATCAAGTCTTAGAGAAGCAAAGTGATACAAAGATCTCTCAGATACTAACTGGTTGGTAGCAGGTTGGATCCACTTATTCTGAATTCACAGCTAGTGTTCTTCCTGGGAAAGGATCCTGGACCAGAAGCTTCATGAGGGTAGAGGACACATCTGTTTTGTTCTCTGCTATGTTTGCACAACTTAGCATTTGATGACCCAGAGAATGCACTGCGTGTTAACTGATGGATTGATTATGTTCAGATCATCATTTCCCCCTAATTCTATAAAACTAAATATTTTTGAGAGGGAAGAAACACTACCATTAGGGAAGTACTCTCTAGAGAAGTACTCAATGCTCTACAAAGGTGCTGGCACTGGAATAGATGGTACAGTTTTTCATTCCATCAGATATTTTATCACCAAGTTGTTCAGTTGAAAGTGGTCTTTTATACTCCAAAGTCCAGGAGATAAAAAAAGTATCTGATCTGTCAATGAAACATATGAAGTCGAGCATGAGTTTCAGTTAACATTTGCCACTTCAAAACGTTTCTGAAAAAAAAAAAATCAACAATTATATTTAAAGATGGGAAACAGCTTAACTTTAAGGAGAAAAAAAAATAAGCATCTGGCAGGAATTTGGATTCATTCTCTTTCTTGACCTATCTTTATCCTATCCCTCCCTTGAGGTCACCTTACTGCTCTAGTTACAGCATTTTATCATTTACAAGCTCCTAAGGCAGGTGTGGTCTACACTATATGGTAAGCCACAGTTGAGACTGTGTGTGGCTGGGATAAGCTAATTCTATTTCCCAGGAAGTAAAAGAACAGAAAGTTACAAGAACCCGAGCAAGTGGACCCCACAGGGATCTCTACAGGGCCTGGAGGTGAGGGCGCAGGGGCAAAACTCCCCTGGGGTCCTGGAGAGGATTGACAGCCCAGGGCTCTAACCCATGTGTGCTTTGGGACACTCGTGCTTGTTGGAATAAAACCGGCCATTTGGGAAAGCCAGGCAGCGGGGGGAGGGCCTGAACATAACTCCCTCAGCTCATGCAGATGTTCCATGGTCCTTGGGGACCAGGTCTGTGGAAACCAGGTGATGCTGCTAGTCAGAGGGCTTGCTAGGGGCATGGCCAGGGTCACAGTGCAGCCAGGAGAGGGATGGAATAAGGTTCTATGGGTCTATGCCACAGTGCTAGCCTTCCTGGGTCTGAGCCTGTGGGTGCCCCACCTGGTTCTGATCCAGTCCAGAACCAGAACTCACAAGCTGCAGGCACCCCCAGCACCTACGGGTAGGCAAAGCCATGACAGAGGCACCAGAGACATTTTTGCCTTAAAAGCCAGTGAGGACCCAGAAAAGGACACTCATAGGACCTTCCACAGTGGCCACAGCAACAGCTGCCATTGTTGGGAGCCGTGGAGCGGTGACAGTTTGAGAAAATTAACCTTTTACCTGAAAGGGACTGTTGTAACCTAAGAGGAGGTGGAGCCAGAGTCAGGGGAGGTGTCATTAACTGGCAGGTTCATTTCCCTGCCCCTCGGTTGGGTGACAGCATGCAAGGAAGGTGGGCTCAGTTCTGGAGAAATACAAAACTTCACTTTCTTTGCATGTGTGAGTACATTTAAACTCAATTGTATCCCATTACATGTGTACCCTTTTGAAATGGAAATTTAGGTGGTGGATTTTGTTTTAAACGTTGGAAATATGAACCTTCATCCTATAAGGTCTCAGGTTGTGAAAATGAACGAAAGAGCAATTGGAGTTTGGAGGTTCATTCACTTTCCTGCGCTTTCTGATAAAATGATTCACACACAAATTGCCCATGTTGAATATGTGGGAACTGATAGGTAAACTACATGTGGTTATATTTACGTTTGCGTACCTCTGAGGTAATATGTATGTTAAAAACATTGACTTGGAAGGTCTAGCCCGAGAGCAGAACTGAGGCTCTTATCACAGGGTGGAGCCCTCTGGGACTGGTTGTTACCTCCTCAGCTGTTCTGTTATTTCCAATCCTCCTCTTCACTGCATTGCAGTCTGGATAATTAATAAGTTAGCAAATTCCAATTAGGTTAATTAAGACATACCAGATAAAGAAATCATAATTCTCTCCCAAAATAAAAGTAAAGATGATCTGCAATGTCTTCTTAGAGCACACTAACGTATTAGATGAGAAAATAATTACCCGGTACGTGTGAGGGAGGAACTCTGAGGGGTTTTTGATTGATACCAGCAAAAATATTATCTTGGATCAATAGCTGTGGTTTGCAAATGAGACTTGGTCAATACCAACTTAATGTAAGTTTAGTATTATTAAGAAGGACACAGATTAAAATGGTTGAATAATTGCACTTTTGCCAGTCAAGCCAATTTTTAGGCTGTCCTGGGTGAACATGGTTACATTAAGTCACATTGTTCAATTGAACCAGGATTCCTATTACAAGTAGTCAAATCCCTTCAAATGCCTTTCATCAAAAGACCACTTTATGTATATTGGGGTGACTTTTATTTTCATTATTCCTTCCAGAGGCGAAAAAAATAAAAGGAGTACGAGTTGGCTTAGCCATTCGCTCCCTGTTTGCGGCGAGCTGGAGATGTCGACTCCGTTGCACGGAAGCAAAGCTGGGCAGGGCCAGCGTAAGTGAGAGTGTGGAGATTAGCGAGGGATTTTTAAAAGCACCAGAGAGGTGTTATTAATCCTTTGAAAGTGTGAGCCTTTCTGATATGGCAGCCGGACTCCTGGGAGAAATTGCACAGGGCTCTGTGTACTTGATAAGGAGAGTGTAAAGTAAAATGCAATGAACTTAATGACCCAGAAATTATTATTAGAGGAAATTAATACCATCTTCAGGAGATTTGTAGCACTTAACATAGCATTTGGAAGAAGTAAAGGTTCCCTTATATCAAACTGCCTTTCATTCTAAGTATAAACACATGCATTTGCATTCTGTAATATGAAGATGAAAGATTTGGCTGTGATTTAGCAAAGGTTATTTAGCGCTGGAACAGGAGCTCACGTGGCAATCGTGGGGTGGGTTTCTGAGAGATGTGTTCATTCTTGAGACCTTCTTTGGTTCTTGTCTCAATAACCATTTTATGTTTTGGGGTACAATTTTCATTATTTCCAAAGATCTTTTCAGAATTGGACACTTTTAGCAGGGAAGAAGTTTCCGTTGATAGGTAAAACAACATGACACAAACACATCACTGTCCCTAATGCCCATTTTTTTCCCCTGCGCTCATTGCCGGTTCATCTACTGGGAGATGGTGACACGGGAAGGGATGGATCTGCAGATGTGATTTCCCTCGGCAAGTCTTCCCTGCGTCAATTCCATCCTTTCTGGGGCTGTGGCGTGGCCATCTCCACATTCATCAAGAGCTGAGAGATGGAGATTAACTGGGCATCCATTTTTATCTGCGCTGGAGTCAGAGGCCACCGTCCTGCTGTGACTTTTCCAGGGAGCACTCGCCAGCCGTGGCTGGTAAACCCTCCCCAGCAAACAATCCTCCTTACTCACAGAATCACAAAATTGTAGGGCTAGGAAGAACCTACAGCAGAATTTGGTGGAAGCCCTTCATTGTGTAAAAGAGATTCAACCAAGGGAGATTAAGTGAGCTCATCAAAGCCACACAACTAGTTAGTGGTAGAAAAAGAATGAGAAACGGGCTTTTTCTCATTATTCTATCAAGCTTTGTTATTATTATTTTTTTGTTTTTGAAATTTTTTTTTCTGGAACTCTCTTACTCGAGTTTCAATTAACCTTTTCCAACAGAGTGATTGAAATTGTTTTTAAGTGGTAATGTTATATTAGGTAACAGTTTTCTCTTGCAGAAAACAATCGCATATTCCTTCACACAGAAGAGATGAAATGGTAGTCCAGGGAAAGGAGCCGCGAGAAGCAAAGTCACCCATGGGTTCTGAAACTCTTCCCAGGACACCTGAAAGACCCAAGTGCCTTGTGCTTTGAAATCCACAACGTCATCCATTTCCTAGAGCCCTTCAATCAGCAGGGAGATTAACAAACCCCGATGATTCTTCATACTCCTTTTATTTTAAGACAGCCTAGACCTGCAAGTCTGGTGAGAGGATATTGGGTCTATTTATTATACAAATTAGTTAATTTCTTTTCCATGGAATTTTGTAGATTCTAGGAGTGAACCCACGTGGAATAGAACCAAGTTTCTTGCTAAGGGGTCTGAAGAGTGTCTTTGTCAAACAAAATTAAACCAACATATAATTGTCACTTGCTTTATTCTTATGGAAATTGAACCTTAGCATGTGTATAATTGATCTGAAGTTCAGACACATCAAAGCCACGAATCTATATATCTATGTGTTTTTAATTTAATTAAAGGGAGCTCCATATGTTGTTACTCAAAACTTGTTTTTGCTTTAATTTTTTTTTTTTAAATTAAAGGAAATGTCTTTTATTCCATGCCCCTGATCCCGGCTTTTAAAATCTCTTTCCTTTTTCCCTCAAATGACCGGAGCTGTAGTCATCAGACTCTCTAGGGCTCTTGAACTGAACACTTATTCTTTTAAAAATCATCAACATGGGATCTGTTGCCAAGAGGAGACGCCAATTCTTGTCTCTGTGCTCTAGGAAGTGTTTTCTTTGTAGTACTGTTGGCATGGAGGTGAAGGGCCTGGAACTCAATATTGAAATCTCAGTAAGAGAGCTGCCACTGGATACAGTTTATTTTGGAATTAAAGCAAATACATCCAGAAATTGGACTCAGGATATTCAAATAGAAGCACATGAAATATTCTAAATGTGACCACATGGGTATCTCTTTTGGGAAATCAATAGGAAAATCAAGTATATTTGCTTTATGATCACAAAGTATACATAGATTTGTTACTATATTCATAATTTTACCAAAGTAGGAAAGTAAATTCAGAAATCAGAACAAAACACTATAATTGACTCATAAAATATTTCATGTCAATAAGAATACATGTATATATCAGATCTGGCTAGATATTTGTTTTCTATTTCTTCTGATAATTACAGAATAAATAAGCCTATTTGTTTTAAAAAGACAATCATAAAGGGAAATTTATAAAAGAGAAACTGAAGAGAGTTCTAATTCAACCTGAAGTTTTTGGGATTCTTTCACACATTTGGTATGTCTGTAGCTCTGCGTTTTATGTATAATGTAGAGAAAGTATATGTCTCTACTATTGCGTGTTAGTATTCAGGAAAAAATAGTATGCTGTAAAATATGGCAAAATGTTCTTGCATATGTGTAATTCTGTGAAAGGTGAACAGATGTTTGCTTTTATAGTTTTTCCCTGCTTTTGCTGTTTCTGGCAGCATTAGTCTAACCTGCTTTTATTAGAGGTTGCTAAAATTTTCTAAGATAAGTGAATTAGTATTTTCTCTTTCTATGTTGATGCTTAAAAATGTTTTCATTTGAAAAGGGAAGGTTCATAAAGTTGTGTTGTTGGAATTCCAGATGAAGTGTGGATGTGAACATGGTGCTTATTGCTGTGTGTGTATACATGTTTGTGTGTGTGTGTGTTTGTGTATGCTTGTGTGTGTGTGTGTGTGTGTGTGCATGAAGAAAAAAAGATGTTTCCTCCTGGGACCATATGCCAAAACAACCTTAAAAATAGCTTTTATATGAAGATTTTACATTCTTACAATTAATTTTAAAATTCTGTCTTTAATCTCCAAGTGGATCACACTATACATGAACTTCTTTCAGTAAACTATTTTTTTGTTTTAATCCAATTGCTACCAAAAAAGTTTATATAGCCAACTGTCTTTTAACAGTTCCTGCATTACAGTCTTAAAATGTCTAAAATAGAACACCTGATTCCCCTCCTCTAATCTTCATAATCTCAGGAATGACACCAATGAGCTGTTCATATGCATTTTTAAATATAAATTTCGCGTGTGTGTGAAGGGGAATGATCTGATGCATAGTCACTGGATGTTTGCCATAATGTGGTCACAACTTTCTCTATAAAGTTCCTCTAAAGGAGGATCTTCATGGGAAGACAGACTACTAGGAAGTTTTCATGAACGTTAGTGCTGATTTGCAAATATTATTGTGTAATCACAAGTACATTAGGATTAATATTTATTTAGCACCTACTAAGTGCCAGGCATTCTTTCAAGTACTGGGAAGTCATCTGTCAATTGAATTTAAAACACCCTAGCTCTGAAGAAACTAAAGAGAATGAGTAAATGAATGTAATCTCATTGTAGTTAACCCTACTACTATAGCTTCCTGTTGAGAATGCACCAAAACATCGCAAAATTCCTTTCTATCATTCAGAACCTTTTATTTTTGATAAAACAAATTAAAAAATTAAATGACTAGAAAATAATCCACAGCAATCTATAAGCAAATAGGAGCTCAAGCGATCCTCCTGCCTCAGCCTCCCAAGTTGATGGGACAACAGGTGTGCATCTCCATGTCCCGTTAATTTTTAAAATTTTTCTGAAGAGACAGAGGTCTTGCCATGTTTCCCAGGCTGGTCTCAAACTCCTGGTCTCAAGCAATCCTCCTGCCTTGGCCACCCGAAGTGCTAGGATTACAGGCATGAGCCACCACACCTGGCCCAAGGCTAGGGTTTTTAAATTGTGAAAAAAATTGATGGAAATGCTTTTAAAAGTGTTACTCTCTGCCTTGTTTCTTAGATCACGAAGTAACAAACTTTGCCTATTTTTGATAACTTAGGGATATTCTGTTATGAAATTGATGTAGTCATTAATTACACAGTCTCTGGAGATAGAGCTGGGTTCAGGTCGTGGGCATATCACTTATTAGCTTTGTGATACAGGGCATAATATTTAACCTTTCTGAGCCTTTGTGTCCTTACCTGAAAAATGGAGGGCATAGCCACTGGTACCAATCTCATGAGAAGCTGTGAGAGTTAAATGACATAATGTGCATGTGAAACAGTCAGCAGAGTGCTTGCCATGCAGTAAGTGGGGTCACTGTTGTATATTAGTATTATGGTTATTGCTGTTATAATCTGGATGCCGTTTGGAACTTCTGTGCCTGTTGGGGATTTAGTTTGAGTCTTTAATTCAACAGGTAGCAGAAGGTGAAGTTTTTCCCATAGTTTCTGTTAAATCCCAGCTATACATTCCCTCCTTAAGGTGCCTCTATTTCCACTCTTGTATTGCTGGATGGCATCTTGTTTGGCTTGAATTCATCTTCTGCACAGGCACAGTGAGCCAAGTGTTTTATGCAAGTATCCCTTTACTTGAGGTGTGGAGGTTCACAGCAGAGGGATCACATCACAATCTGTGTAGGTCCTGACTTCAGTTCTTCCCCGTTCATGTTCTGCTCCTTCCGGAGCCCACATGCCAACATATGCCTTCACTACTTCATGTAGCTCCTGGGTGAGCAATTGAGTCCCTCTTAACTGACTGTTTTTCTCTGGAAGAGTAGACCCTGCTAGAAGGACTTTCTTTCTTGGTCTCCTTGGAATTCTGGCACATAAATACTCCCTATTGTTATCTTGAGCTCCATTATTGGACTGCACTGGACTTCAGTGGACCCCATGAAGCTGCTCATAGCATAATGCCTTCAACATTCGCCTCTACTCCAAAGGAACCGACCCTGCTTGTGTTTCAGGAGTTTTCTCTGTGCCCTGTTGCTATTAGCCAGATTATTTCTTGTTGATGTGATTGTGCCATCCCTCGGTGTGACACCCCTCCATCTAACATGATGCTTTCAACCTTGGTGCAGTGAAGGTCAAGGGCACCGTATGTATGTGTAAAGCCTTCTGAGTAGGAGCTTTGCTCTCGCATATAGAAGAAAATAATGAAGCCTTAGTACATCGGCTTTGTGGCAATTTTTTTGGTGGCCAAAGAACTTTTTTGCTTCAATTCCTGCTTTTCTGTATCACCCTAGCTAGCTGGGATTGACAGATCAATGTGATATTAAAAATTTGTAGCAATATTTGTCTGGCATGGTTAGAAAATGAGGGCTTTCCTATAAAATAATTTTCCAGATAATGGAAGCTTATCACTTTAGGTAATGAAATGTTAAAACACTTTAGTAATATTTGGTGGAATATTACTAAATGTTATAGGGTTTAAAATCTAGAAAATGATTGATTCACACAAATAGGAAGGTAGAATAGCAGTGGCTAAGAATTCAGACCGAGTCAAAGTCGGTTCACAGGGTGGTATCTTCCTTCCATCTTGGAAGAAAAGCATAACTCTGAGTCCAAGGATACCCCTAGCTCATATGTGTGATTTGAAGAGTGTGCCCTCTGTGGAAAGTTCTTAGTATAGTGTCAGGAACTTTTTAAGTGCTCAATAACCAGATCTTTCTGCTCTCATTGTTGCTAAAGACAATTTGATTTTTATAAATCAACAACAACAACAGCAAAAATACAAACAACCCACTGGGCAAAGGATAAAAGCCAGTGGTAATTCGAAAAAGTAATAAAAAACGATAATCATTTAAAAATGCACTCAACCTCACAAATAATCAAATAACTTCAAATTCAAATAAGAAGATATGTGATGTTCTACCCATTAGATTAAAAAGTTTGGATGGAATTGAGAATAGATGAGCTCTCGGCTGGGACCATAATGGTGGATAATTTGGCAGCATTTATAAATATGGCATTTTGGCTCACAATTCAAACTCTAGGAAATTATTCTAAAAGTTTTCCTATGCAAATATGCGAAAGTATATGTAAAATATTCCAACTGCAAGATTGTTTGTAATTATAAAATGCCCTAAGTTGTTTCAATATTATATGGAAGGTATAGGTTAAATACATTTAAGCATATCTATGCATTAGAATATTATACAACAAACAAGGGCAAAAGTATATGAACTTAATATATATTTGCCCATAGTATAATAAAATTTAAAACAAAGTAAATTGTGAAGGAAGGTAATGTTATATACAAAAGAGAATTTGGGGAAGGATTAACCCTGACCCAACCCAATTAAGTGTCACTCTTAGGAGTGGGTATCAGTGCTTAAACAGATGACAGACATTTTGTTTCACTTCATAAACTCTTGCGCTGAATTGTTTGATTCTTTAAAAAATCACAGGTGCTTATTCCTTTTCAATGATCAAATCTATAGTTTATTAGAAATAAACATCCATTTTTTCCTGAGATTAAATATTTAAAAATTGATCATTCTTAGTATTGTGTTTTAATATAAAAAATATACAGTTCTTTATTTTTACCCTAATTTTGTGTTTTTTCAATTCATCACATCCCCACAATTAGTTATTGGGGTGTGACAATCTTGAGACAACACATTGAAGTAGGTATTTAGGAAAATAGTTTTCAAAATTAAATAGAGTATTTAAAAATCAAAATAAGTATTATTATTATATGTTATAGGTTATATCGTGGGAAATCTTTCACTTGGTTACTATGGCTCTCTTTCTAATAGATAGTATGGTTTCCAACTACATTTCCTCATCTAGTTGTGTTCTGTGTTCACTCCTTACGTCTATTGAACCGCATCACGTTGATTCGCATTACAGCTATTCAGAAATGGTGGCAAGCGTTTGTTGGTTCTTCTCGATGGTTCTAGGTATTTGGGCTGAAAGTGAACCTAACATCATGGAGAGATTTTTCACTAAAGCCACTTTAACACTGGAAGAAGCTGAGCAGGGGAGCAGGTCCCACTCACAAGTAGGAAGGCTCAGAGTTGATGACGGTGGCTAATAGAGTGTGAAGCAACTCTGTGCATTTGGCCCTGAAAAGTGCTTCTTCATGTTGGTTCTTGACATTTTAAAAAATATATGCCATAACATAGAATCAATTTACTTCATTAATAAGTCATGAAACTCAACGTCTCTCAAAAGAGCACGACTCTTGGCTATTAGGATCTTTGACCAGAGTTAAATCTTCTTCAGGAATCTTGATATTACATCCTCGATATTCACATTTGTTATATTTGAACATTGAAGGGTTAGGTTCAGACTACTCGAGATACTGAATACAGTACTATAATGTGTTGCTTAAGTAAATACTTGACATCATAGAAGAGATCATGAAGAAATATTTTGGTTTCATTCTTCAAATAAAAGATCTGTGTGAGTACCTTGAATGCAGATAGACAGAAAACCTACTTAAAAATAGAATTTCCTGTTGCTTATTTATTCATTTAGAAGAAAGCAAAGAAGAACTGTGCATTGAGTGGCTAGATTATGTTTTGATTTTTATTGTTTTCTCTAGCACTGAGATTTATTTTTAGATCACTATCAGTTCTTTGTGAATAGTAAATACTATGTAGATTGGCATTTGGTCAAAGACTTTTATTCATGAAACAATGATTTTCCTTACACGCTTGTATTTGGAGTTCATTTGTAGTAATCATAGCATATTCTTCTAATTTATACCTTGGACCATAAGTAGTCATTAGCTAAATGAGATATCTCTTCTTGTGCACTGTGAACATTCAGTGAAAAAGAGAATACAATTTTTGAGCACTTTTCCCTCATGTATTGACTACATATAGGCCCTGACGTAATTGATATTCTAGACATCAGTGTATTTACCCAATTGTGAAGCAAAATGTACACAAGCATGTCCTGGAAAAATACTTTCTCTTTTGCTTTAAATGCTATTGACATCATGTGGTATCATCTAAATAAGGAAATATGTTTTCTCTTTAAACATATTTGCCATTAACTTTGTTACTGAATCTTCATGTTTCTCCTCAGTTGCATGATTTTTCCTATTTTTCTAATAAAAGTCCAAATTTGAAAGATGTATGTAATTTTGGTCTCATTTCTGCTTTTAGCAAATTAGTCAGTTTCATGCAGAAAATTATCCTTTTATATTGGTTCTGCCAAACCTTGGTTGACTTACCCAAGATGTCACTCCAAATTTTTTTTTCTTTTGAAAATAACAAGAAAAGTTGCATTGATTTCATGCCTTTAGTGGAAATGTCCTTTACCAGATAACATACCAAATAGTGGGGTAAAGATATGATTCCCCAGAAATTCCAATTTCTTACTCTTTTCTTTTCAGCTGTTTTGTAACATCTCACCTGTAGATTCACTTGTCCGAGTACATAAAAATTTACATTTCATATTCCCACTGGAATTTATTCACCTTTTATGCTTATGACATTAATGCTAGTTATCAACTTTATGTTTCTACTTCTGTTACTGCTTGTAAACTCTAAGCCACTGATATACTCAATAGGTATATTTCCACAGTAACTATTAAATGCAAATCTGAAAAATATAAAATGTAATATGCTAATGAGATGTTAAGATGAGTTGACATGCTCTATAGTGATGCAACATTAGTTGAGATAATCTAAGGAAAGCCATTTTTGCAGTGTATGTGTGTATATGTTGTGCAACCTTTAAGAACACACCGATTTGAATAAACTTAAAAGGATTTTTGAGAGAATCATAATCATTGTTACATTTAGATTTGGGAAGTATGTATGTATAAAATGGGTTTTTCTTCTGCATCTGCCAAACCCGTTTTCATAGACTGAGCTCGTCTGTGGACACCATGCCAAAAGCAGCCACCAATGTCCTGTTTTCTTTCCACTGTTAGCTGTCATTTTCTGTCATTTTCAGTTAAACACTCTCCACACTGATTCCTTTACTTCTTATCTTCTATCCTTTATCACTCGGTTAAAATTCAAGAGAAAGCTAGATATGTGAACTCATAACCTTATTTCATACAATAAAAGAGAGTAGGTTATAAACTAACCAGCACAGCAATCTCTTGCAAGGCTTACTTTGCATGTGCTTTGTGTCTTCCCTTTGTCCATGCTGCTCAGAAGCCTACATAACTTTATGCTAACTGCTTGATTTAGTTTCAGTTGCCTTTGCTGGAAATCTGAATTCCCAGGAATTTGAGTGCTACTCTCTATTTGTAGAAATATGCATCCCTAACATCCAACTGTTACTCTGCAAAACTTACAATTCATTCAAGTATTTGCTTATCAAGCAAGTATCCTACTTACTATGGCTTTACACAAGTATTAGCTCATTTAACTCCCAGAATAAGCCTACAAAGCAGGTTCTATTATTTTAACCATTTTAAAAATGAGGAAACAGAGTCACAAAGTTATTAACTAACTTTCCCAGGTTCATACATCTTATAGGTAGAGGAACAAAGACTTGAACCCAGATACTCTGGCTACAGAGTACATGTTTTAAACCATTACTTCATTCTACATTCATTCAACAGATTTTTTTGGGGGGATACAGATGATACGCAAGAAAATAAGCAAAGATGAAGGAAATTTTATAAATGTATCAGTAACTAAAATTCATTGAGGCATGAAATATGAATCATAATAAATATTTACACAAGTGACTGGGGAAATTCTGCATTGGGAGTGAAAGGATTGGAGAAAGCTATTGCTGTCTGAGGGGCCGTTGTCAGTTTCCGGGCATTCGAAGTCTTATGCAAAGATGATGATAAAGCTAAGAGACACTGTTCAGACATATATTGAATGATGTTATTTTCTCTATTTTTCATTAAGAAAATAATTACCTGCTGTTAGCCAACACATACAGGAACGGTTTCTAAACTAACAAACAGGAAATCTGTTCTTAGCTGATAATGTGTTCCTGCCGCCGTCTTGTTGGACCTATTGAAAACATTATACCTCCATCTCAGGACCCAGAGCATCATGATAAATGCTTTTACCCCCAATATTTGAAATAGCCTAATAATTATAAAAAGAGGCCTCATTTTTAAAATACTTAAAAATTCAACTTCAGAAATACTAAATTGACAAAATTTCTCTTTTACAGAAATCTTCTCTGGAAATATATGTCTGTATTTGTGCAAATGTCTGTGTGTGTGTGTGTGTGTATGTGTGCATGTTAATTGCAGGAATATTGTGAAAGAAGCTGTTGGGAAAAAAAAATAACTATAGCAATCTATTATAGAAAACATCTTTGACTATAATAAAATCCCCAAAAGTCCAAAAGATAATTTTGATTTTACTGCTTGCTTTTTTTTTTTTTTTGCATGAAAATCAAATCAGGTAATTATTTTCATATGGGTTAATTTTAAAATGATTCTAAGAAACAATTATAAGTAAATATATCTAGCATGTCGTTGGATGCATAGAAATTCAGAACAGAGGTCTGGGCTGGAAATATGAAGTTAGTTGTTCTTGGTATCTAAATAGTATTTTGAGCTATGTGACTGGACTAGATAACTCAGAAAGAATGTTCTATAGACTCAGTAAGTAACTTCACTTAGTAAGTCATATTAAGCAAATCATTCAATGGTAAGTGGGTTGGCTTAAAATATATCTATCTTTAAGGAACTAAATTAGTACCATTAACTTAAAATTTGTAATTTTTGTCACAACTAAATAAAAAGTTAGAGGATATTTAATGGTTTGTTAAGTGTTTAACAACATTCTGAAAATGGGTAATGTTTACAGGGACCCAAAAGACTGCATTTGTTGCTCACAAGTACCAGATGATCAAAAACTCACTTATTTTAAAAAACACGTTACCAATACAATTAATAATATAAATGATGTTTAAATTCTCAGGTCAGTTCCATAACTGAATTATGAACTTCTAAATGTGTCTAAATATTGCATAACATTTGTGACATTAGTTATACATGTGGGGAGAATGAAGATCAAATTTTACCTAGAGTATATGGCTATACCACCCTGAATGAGCCCGATCCGATGGTGGAAGCTAAGCAGGTCGGCCCTGATTAGTACTTGGATGGGAGAATTTACCTACAAATGTAATGAAATATGTAAAGGTGCTTTATAGATGACAAAGCCCTGTGCAAAGGCATTGTTCTTATTAGCCCTTTGTACATGATTTAGAGCATCTTGCTTAAACCACTTGTGAGAAGTCCTACTGATTATTCATATTAAAATGTCCTTTTGTGGTAGACAGCATGTCATCTGCTCACTGTTCAATATAAACAGTGCACTTGTATAGAGTTCTTTGTAGTAAGTGAAAAAAAAAGGATCACTTATCTAAAGAGCACTTGGCTCCAGCTGAGCAACAAATAAAATACAAGGTGAGACCTTGCTGTTCAGAGAACAGAGTTTGGGGGAGAAAGCACAGGCGTGAGTTAGAAGTGAGACGTGTGGAGATTCTGGAGCAAGATGAGAGGTGGATGCTAAACCCTCTTGCTGCCTCTGCACTGTTCCCCTGCAAGACACTCTCAGTGGTGGCATTGGCACCTTCCTTGGCACTCAGCTCTGCGATCGATTGTGCTGGAGGACTGGTGGAGTCATTGATGTCAGATGACTGCCTTGATCCGGGGTCTGAACTCCTGGTTCTAGCCCATATTTTGATGCGTGGAGGAGAACTAGTCTCCTCCCTTTTTGTGTCTTCGGCTGCACCTTTGTTCAAGGTAGAAATGCTTTGGGGTTGGAATTCAAGTTAGCCACATGTCCCAGAATGCTGGAAAGATGAGCCTGCATTCTTCCTGAACTAGGGAAAAGAGTCTGAGCTTTGTATAAATATGGGCCTGAAAGGGAGGTCAGCTTAGACTGAGGGTTGAGATAAAGTAAAAATAAAGACAGGTATTTCTCAAGTGACAAGGCCAAGGAGAGGCTAGGTTCTAAAGACTGGACCTGAGGAAACAGAACAATGTGTTCCCTGAAAGGTCCATAACCAATGGCATTCTTGATTTTCTGCATTCAGTGTGGCAAAGGCTTAGGACTAAGAAAGGGTTTGATTGAGATTCCAATGCTCTTTCTCTAGGTCCCAGGAAGGCGGCATAGGATACCTGCCAGGTAGTGGCGGGAAGTGAAGAAAGCCTGAGATTTGGTCAAACCACTGAGAAATTCTTGTATCTACCAAGGAGTGCTAAAAAATGCACCAGAGGCCAACTCACTCCACCAGCTAAATCAGTTTGGAGGCTCTTAAATCTAATGAATAGCACACCTGAGTATCCAATCCTGGATCCACTGTTAGGATGGGAGAGACCTCGGTAAGCCGTCCTCTATTACCCTTCAATTTTCTAATCTAAAATGGGAGTAATACCCATTCCTTCTTACTTTATGAACATGTTGTGTAGATTAACATGATGGAGTTTGAAAGGTGCTATTTAAATATAATATGTCATTAAAGTATTATCATTCTAGTTGCTGGTGATTATCTGGAAAGCTTTAAATCACCTGGTTATTTCCGGGATTCAATTTTCATTGTCGGGTGCTATTTCTCCTTTCAAAGACATAACATTTCTTTGTCACATAGCATAGACTTTATAGTTTTGAATTTTGGAGTTGTGATCACAAGTCTGTGCTTCACCTGAGTGCATTCAAAATTGTGGTGACAAAGTCTTTAGACACAGGTTGCTGTGATAATTTGAAACAGGGAATGTGAGGTATCTTAAAATGAGCTTTCACTTGGTCTGCAAATTTTTATTTGGGTAGGCTAAGGTGAAACATTTGGTCAAGACTAATTTAAAGTAGCACATCATTATTTAGCTAGAGGTACAATGAAATATGAAAATCCAGAGATTTCCGACAGCAATTCCATGTGCCTGGTGTACATTCTACCCACCGGTCTATATATTTCCCTGCTTTCAGTATTTACTTTCAGTATTTCCCAAGACAGAAGCTGTCTTGTCTTTGCTGTTTTCTTTACAAATATTTCTCATTCAACAACTCTGACCCAGGTATTTTTTCCCCCCACAAAAATATATCTAAGGTAGGCTGAAGTTCCTATAGTCAGGGCTATGTAAAATACTTTGTAGTCCATGTGAAGTGAATATTGCTTCTTCTAAACTTCTTTTGCCTTTTGACCCTGTATAATCAATACTGGATTGTTTTCACTTTAACTCATTTGATGGTTGAAAGAAATGTGATTGAATGTCTGTTTACTTCCTGAGCCAAGCTCCTTCTAGCTTGTTACAAAAGTCAGCGGTTAGTTGCTCACATACGGGAGGATGTGGGATCTGGGAACATAAAATGATAGCACAACCTTTACTGGGAGTTTCAGAAGGTGCTTTTAATATTACATCTTTAGAATAGTCTTAAGACTTTTTCCCCTTAATTACACTACATTTACCTACTTGACAAAGAATCAAAAGAACAATTCATAACTCACATTTGCTCTTCAATATCTATAGTTGCTTTTCCTATTAATAAAATTATCATTGTACATCCCTTAAAAATGCAGATTACTTTTCCTGCCTCCTGGAATCTTTAATAAATCTTGAAACTCTAGTCACTTTCTTTTCCTTTGTGGTGAGTTGGTTACCTGCTTAGCAGATGTATAAAAGAGTACAATTTATTAACTTTGAGAGTGCTCAGGTTTAAACGTCTTCCTTTTCTGATTGTGCTGCTGTGTCTTCGTATTGGTTGACAATTTACAGCTAATGAATTTATTTAAAAAGCAATCAACCTAAAAACTGATTACTTTTCATTCTTGCAGACTTCCGGTTTTTCATTTTTCACATACTATGCATTCCTTCTTTAGTAGAGCTCTCACTCTATTCATAACTTTACATAAAAATCAGTCAGAAAAAACTTTCCAATGTAAGTTTTCCATTAAAAATTAGTCTTCTGTGCTAATTAGAATAAAAGAAAAAGAGGGTAGTTTTTTAGTGGATATCAAGATAGCCATTAATTTATACAGTGCTTGAGACACACAGTGGCCCGTACAAAGCAAATGGCAGCAATGGTGCAACTTCAGTTTTCTTCACTGCTGAGACTGTACAATTATTCTCTTTTCTTATCTGTTGGGCAGGGCCTTTCTGCCAGGCACAACTGTGGGCATGGACATTAGGTAGGATGTTATCCCCACTCTGCTTCTCACACGAACAATGCAGAACTACGTTCTGTCTCCCTCTGTAGCTCGTTTTTGTTGTCTATGATGGCATTAGAGTACTTACCATGCCAATGTTTTCAGTTCCTACTGTGAGCAGAGAAGAAGAAAGCTGAGTATCACAGCTATTG
>RJWJ010030360.1:0-19972 GCA_004363605.1 Indri indri | reverse complement strand
ATTTTCAGGCCTCTCCCCTGCTGTTTCCTACACATGGAAAACACTTTCTCCTCCTCACCTCCCCTTTCCTGGATAACTTCTCTTCACTTTTCAAGTCCCAAACTTTAATGTCACCTCCTCTAGGAAGCCTTTCCTGATCCCCTCAGACCCTGTCTTCCCTGGGTTTGTCCCCGAGGACACTGGGCGTTTGTCAGGTAAGAGGGAAGGTGCTCAGGTGGTCAGAGGTGGCATTATGGGGAGGAGGAAGGGTCCCCTGTAGGGCCCACTCTTTCCTGGCTTATTTCAGTCTTAGGGGCATCTCTAAGATCTCCCGCGCTCGCAGGGCCGTGCAGGCTTTGCCCGGTGGGGGAAGCTGCCGGAGCAGCAGTGGCTTCCTCCTGACCTTCTGCCTCTGCACATTCCCCTGACTCACTGATGGAAAACATCCACCCCTTCTGGGCCTCTTCCTTATTTCATCACTTTAATAAATTAAGAACAGATTGAAAAGCAGGAAACATTGTCTCCCGGGCCCCAGCACCCACATTCCAACTCAATTACAGGATTTGTTTTTCGGGTCTGGCCAGACGCAGAGGCAGCTGGGATGCAGCAGAAAGAGCAAGAGGAAGAGTTTAGACCGAGAGACCAGAGAAGGCGATTCAGATCCCAGCACAGTCACTGACCAACGACCGCAGGCAAATCCGTTTACCTCTCTGAGCCTCCTCATCCTCGCGTCATCTCTCCTCACCTGGAAAATGGGTGATAACAATGACACATCCTTCACAGGGTGGTGGGAGCCTATCAAATAGGTAGGGCGTCTAAAACTGCTTTGTAAACTGTCAAGTCCTAGACCACGTGAGAAATAGATTAGTGCTGATTCTCTTGGTTATAGCGGACATGGCATCAGGCCCTCCCTCCCTTCTACTATTAACAGCTTAGCCCTGGAACTTTGAACCAAAACTGCTGTGTTCCTTGAGGTCAGACCTTTATTCTCTCCCTCCTTGTAGCAACCAACACCAAAAGGAGAGACCCTATGGATCTTTAGTTATGTATTCAACAGATGTTGTTGCTACTGCTGCTGCTGCTGCTGCGGTTGTTTTCAGTTGACAGCCAGAATGCTCCAACAGGAAAAAAATACATATAGGTCTGGGTGTGAGCTGGGAGACACAGTTTTGCTCCTGGTTGCACCACTTGATTTCTTACCAATTGCGTCACTTCTGTGGCTTGCGGTTTCAGTTTCTCCACGTATAAAATGAGGGCAGAGGTGGAATGAGTTAATAATCCTTGTCTTGATAACTTCATACAGTGTTTACTAAGATCAAATTAGACCTTTTACAAGCTCTAAAGCTCTATATAAATGTAAACTCTTGTTAAAAGAATATTAGTAATTGAATTATTCTAATAGTGATGACGGAAAAGAATATTCCAGCTAGATGATAATATCTCCTCTTCTTCAGGGAAGAGAATTGCATGGCCTCCTTTGATCAGCCCTTTTGATTTCCTCACAATGTATGATATTGGAAGTCCTTCCTGCTCTAACCCAGTTATCTCATGCTTTAGGTTAAGCCATTCTCATTTGCTGCTCATAGTTGGAGAGGAAAATAAGGTCACCATATTCTTTAAGAAAACTTTCACCCAATTTAAGACCATTCATAAGACACACTTCTTCCTTCTGACATGCTGTCTGAAGGAGTGCATTGGAGGAAAGGGATGAATTCCATTTTGGAAAGGTGGGTTAGAGGTGCATGTAGAACTTTCAACTGAGACGCACAATGGGCTAGCTGGAAATGAAGTCAGGAGTTCAACAGAGTGTTCTGTGCTGAAAACAGTGGTTCAGGAGGCCTCAGAATAAAAGTGTCCGCTGAGTGCCTTCAGTCTCGTTAAACTACCCTCCATTTCCTGACCAAGACATCCACTTTCATGCCTCCCTCCCTTTGCTCCTGCTGTTCTCTCTGCCCCCTTATCCACCCTGAAATCCTGTGCATCTCCTCCACAGAGGCTCTAACATTGCTAAAATTCACTCATCCCTCAACAAAGAGTTGCAATGTATCTTCTATGTTCCAGGCCCTGCACTATTTGCTTTGCTAGTTCTATCCTACTTAGTCTTCACGATACCACTGTGAGATAAGTATCATTATCCTCACCTTACATATGAGAAACTAACTCATCTGTCCAAAGCCACACACCTAGTGAGTGGTAGAACCAGGATTCAAACCCAGGTCTTCAGATAATAACTCCAGAGATTTCATTGCTTTGACATTCGGCCAACTACTCCAACATCAAGAGATGTAAGGTGCGGGTAGACTAGCTTCCAATTCTGAGAGTCAGACTCGGATAGCGGCCTTGTCTGAAGTTAGGGTAGAGTCACTCTGGCCCGGGATAAGTTGGCCAGATAAAGCAGCTGGTGAACAGCCGGGGCCCTCCTTTGAGGTTGGCCTCCCTCTGGAGCTCTCCGTGGTGCTGACACAACTTCCATCTGCCGGCGCTGAAAGCCTGATGCATTCTCCCCACTGCCACTGCTTGGGTTTGTCAGGGGTAGGACCTCAGCCATTTCTCAAGCCAATCCCCCATCTCCAACCTCTGCTCTTGTTTTTTCCTGTGCCAGATACTCGCCTCTGAGGTACCTGGTGAATAGCTCATCATTCTTCAAGACTTGGCTCCCGCTGGCTTCCCAATGTGAAGACATTTTTTTGGCTTTCTCAGAAAGAGTTGTTGGGTACCTACTATGTGTCAGGCACTGTGGTGATGCTTTTCTTAGGCAATATCACTTATTACATATGAACATACCATATAATTCACTTATGTATTATATTTGTTATTTATTGTCTCTCCTCCATCACTGGAATTTATAAGATCCACAAAGGCAGGGATTATTTTCTGTCCCCTGATGTATCCTCAGCAACTAAAAAGTGTCCAGCACATGCTATGTGGGCAATAAATATTTGTTGAATAATAAAATGCATTACCAAATTATATACAAACAACAATATAATATAAAGAGAGCATTATGATTGCATTTCATATATAAGGACTTGGGCAAAAGGACTTCCTGTGAGTGTGTCTTGTCCCTTGTAGATCCAAAGTCACTGTGGGCTCTGAGAGAACTGGATCTGTCAGAGCCAGCCTGAGCAGAGATCAGAGCTGGTACAAGGATTTGGGTGAGTGATGTGCCATTGTTCACCTACACTGAATCTCAGAAGAACACAGTTACGGTCTTCAGTGTTGAGACGATTGAGACTCCTAGTTTTTCAGAAGAAGAACTGAGACCCAGAGAAAGGAAGGGACCCCAACTTTTTAGTCACAAAACCTTTCAAGGAGTTTACTGTAGTGAGAAAGGATGCACTGAATGAGCTTCACTCCTACTCAAGTGAACCAATGCTTCCTGGCATCAGAGCTCAATCTGGAACCACAGGTAAAGCTCAGCATCTGAACAGAAGCAGTTCAGTCTGAGAAGAGGGCTCCAATTTGTAGCTGGGATCAGGGTTCAGTGAGTGGCTCCAAATTAACTGGAGCCTTTAAATTAAATAATGTACACAAAATGCCAGTACAAATACCTGATCCTAGTTGTGAGATGATTAATAAATTAGGTCCTCTTCCCCTCGGATTAAATGGAATTTTACACAATTTTTTACTTTTTCTTATTCGCCCTCTTCCTTCCTGGGCTCCTTTCTCTTCTCTGAGGAGCCCTTCTAGAGGTGCTTGCATTGCGAAGAATCTTGAACAATGTGGTAGGAATTTTGGACTCTGTCCTAAAAATTATGAGAAGCAGAAAAATTTGGGACAGATTCCAGGACTTAGAAGTTGGGCTCTTTATTGCTGTCCTCCACTCTGCTTATCAAACCTTGCTGCAGCCTGGCCTGGAAGTCCCACACTATCGAGGCTTGGAGATATGAGCACACTTTCTTAAGAAGGTTCCCATTTCCTGCTTCCCTGGGAACTTCCACTTGCAGGAAAGATGGTAACAAGGATAGGGTGTGCCCTCCCACTGAAAACAAACCCCCAAGAAAACCAGACAAAATATTTGACACAATGGTTTTCAAAACAGTGGACATAAGGCAACAAAAGATAACAATCTCTGAGAAACAGTAAACAAGCAAGGTGGGACCTACAATTGCCCCCAGATTGCTGTCTTGAAAGGTTCCAGGCCTCAGCATGGGGAGGGAGAATCTGAATTGAAGAGTCAGAGCTTAGAATCCAGGGAGAGCAAGGCAACTAGAGTTTACAGCACAGAGTGCTGGAGAGAGGGAGCACTGCACAGAGAGAGAATTCTGGAGCTCTGTGGAGGGTTCCCCTGGAGTATGAGTGCATCCATGTGAGGAAACTACACAAGGCCAGGGAAAGACCCATGAGTGCCCAGTACTCACTCAGGATCAGAATAGTGTCTGCTCTTACCAGCCAACTTGAAAAAACATTCGTAATTCACAGGGCATTGGATAGAGTACTCAGAAGGGTCTTGCCTCAGTTATGGGGAATAATTAGCTCTACACTAGAAGCTGTTCTGGTCCTGCCTAACAAATCTTAAAATAAAGACCCAAAAGGATAAAATTGTTTCTAGGTAATTTAACTACATCCCGGAACAAAGCCCAAGAATATTTAAAGAACTATAACAATACCCAGCTCCCAACAAGGTAAAATTCACAATGTCTGGAATCCAATAAAAGACTACAAAGCATGCAAAGAGGCAAGAAAATAGGACTTACATTGAGAAGAAACATCAGCCACTCAGAACTGACACAGATAGAATTAGGAAACATGGACACTAAACAGCTATTAGGAGTGTATTCTCTCTGTTTAAAAAGTTAAGTAGAGTCACGGAAGAAATTAAAAAGGACCTTAAACTTCCAGAGGTTAAAACTGCAATGTCTGAGATGAAAGATACACTGGATTGGGTTAAAGACAGATTAGACCTTGCAAAAAAATTGGTGAAGTTGAAGAAACAGAAATAGAAGCTATTCAATATGAAACACAGAAGAATAGGAATTTTAAAATGAAAAGGTCATCAGTGAGCTGCGGAACAACTTCAAGAAAACTAATATATGTATAATTACAGTCCCTGAAGGAAGAGAGGGACGGAAAAATTATTTGAAAAAATGACTGACATTTTTTCCAAGTTTGATGAAAACTATAAACTCACGGATCCAAGAAGTTCGAGGAACCCCAAACATCAGAAAAATTAAGAAAACTACCCCAAGGCACATCGTAATCCAATTTCTCAAAACTAGTGATAAAAGAAAACCTTAAAATCAATCAGAGAAAAACAAAAATATTATGTAAAGAGAAACAAAGGTAAAGTGAAAACAGTTCTAGACAGAAACAATGTGAGCCAAAAGACAGTGGAGTGTCATCTTTATAGAAAGCAAGCTCTGTCAACCTAGAACTCTATACCCAGTGAAAATATTTTTCAAAGGTGAAAACAGAATAAATATTTTTCTGACATACAAAAGCCAAAAGAATTCATCACCAGCCACACAGCACTGTAAGAAATGTTGAAGGAAGTCCTTCAGTCAGGAGGAAACTGAAATCAGATATAAATCCTCACAACGAAATGAAGAATACCAGGAACGGCAACTGCAGGGGTAAATGTATGATTTTAAAATTATTATTTAAATCTCTTTAAAGGAAAATTGACTGCTTAAACAAAAATAATAACGCATGGTGGAGTTTACAAGTAAGATGCATGACAAAGTTAGCATAAAGGCCAGGAGAGAAGAAGCCACTACTGGAAGGTTCTTGCATTATATGCGAGCAGTTACAATATCACTTGAGGGCAGATGTGAAAGGCATATACTCTGCATCCTAAAGTAACCACTAACATAACACATGAGGAGTCGATAAGCCAACAAGAGATAAAATGGAGTCATTAAAAAATACCATCAATCCAAAAGATGATAGGCTACAACCTACCCACATCAATAATTACATTAAATGTGAAAGGATCCCCGTCTCCCTGAGCCTGTTGAAATGACCATATGAAGAGCACTTATCCCTCATATCTGGATTCAATCCTCAAAGCCATCCTCTGAGGTAGATAGATCACAGGTCATTGTCTCCTACCACAGATTAGGAAACTAAACCACGTGAGGGAAGGAGACTTGCTCAGGTCAACAGCAAGTTAGCAAATAAATCCTGAATCTCCTCCATCCCAAAATGAAGCTACTTCAACCAAATCCTGAAGCAGACTCCTGACTCCTCCCTTCAGAAACTCATTTGTTCCCACCCACCCCCACTCTTCTCTCTCTCTCTCTCTCTCTCTCCTGGCTCTCAAAAGAAGAAATACAATTTGGTATGAATTAATGATGAGCCTGCCTGGCCAATTACCAGGGCTAAGTGCTCTCCCGCTGGGAGCGGCTCCCACAAAGCACTAAGTGATGTTGGACTAGCTGAGGGGGCCCCGCCCAGCCAGGCCTAGAGCCCTCCTGGGTCCAAGGCTTAGAGGAAGCAGCTTTGCAATTAGCTCTTGCCAGACAGACTGGCCTCTCTGCACAGCAAATTGGGTTACAAAGCTCTCCTCCAGCTGGCCTCCTTGTCTGGTCCCTCCCACCCCAGCAAAGAGGATGCTAATCAACCGTGAGGCCGAGTCTGCAGGTTTCAAGCACCCACGGAGGGAGGTACACACAGACCTAGGCCCTGTCCACTAAGGCGGCATCCCATAAGCCAGCAAACGTGCCCTATACCAGCCAGAAAATAGCCTCAGCGCCCTGGAATCCCGGCTCCTGTGTTAGACAGGGAAAACTGAGCTTAAAGAACAGAACCTGAAATCCTACACTTTCATCCTATTCATAGCAGCCCCTCACCAATAAGGCAGAGAGTGGGGGCTGCCCCCCCTGCCATCAGGCTAGGCTTTTTCTGATCTCTTTTCTAGCATTTCGAAGATACCCCAAAATGTCATTTAAATCTGGAGAGAAACACTGAGATGAGGAGAGCCTGGGACCTCATCATGTTGTGTCCTGGGCCCTGCATCCCCTCTTTCTGGGCCAGCCCGGATTCTACCCCAGACCAGGCACCTGCTGTCCATGTCTCTAACAAGAAAGGCCTGGCCTGCTCTGCCACTCCCCCTAGCGGGCATTGCTACCCTACTATGTTCAACTTCCCCCTCCACCACCCCCCACCAGAGTAAAAACACAGGCCCAGCACTTTACAGTTTACAAAGTGATTTCAGAGACATTGTTTCACTTGCTCCTCACAATAATTCTACTAGGTAGGATGAGCAAGGGTTGTGCTTCCCATTTTAGAGGTCAGAAAACAAGTTTAGACAGGTGAGAACTCAGAGCCCGTTGGAAGCAGAATTGGTCCTGAAGCCCAGTCCTCTCTCCAACCCACTGCTGCACTTGGGAAACAGGCTGAAAGTTGGGTGTGTCTTTTACTAAACTGTAACTCTCACCCTTAAACCTCATCCACACTACTGTTTGAGTCCAACAGCAGTAGAGTAATAGGGAAGGGTTTTGCCACAATCTACCCACATGTCCATGCAACCATTCATCCATGCAGCACATACTTGTGAGCACCCACCGTGCAAGGTACTAGGGACGCCAGAGTGAATTAGACCAAGTATCTGCCCTCAGGGAGCCCCCAGGCTTGCTGGGAGAATAAACAGATAATGACAGCACAGCCTGAACACTGTAATGATGAAAGTGCCACAGAGACTTCAAGGTACCCAGGGCAGGCCCCTGGCCCAGAGGAGAGGTGACACCTGAACCAAGCAGAACCAGTAGGAATTCACTGGGCAAAGATGGAATGGTGGGCAGGCGAAGATCATTCCAGGCAGAGGAATCATAAAGAAAAGTAAAATCATGGCTGGGTGCAGTAGCTCACACCTGTGATCCCAGCACTTTGGGAGGCCACGGTGGGAGGATCTCTTGAGGCCAGGAGTTTGAGAGCAGCCTGGGCAACATAGTGAGACCCCCGTTTCTACAAAAAAAAAAAAAAATTAGCCAGGTGTGGTGGCACGTGCCTGCAGTCCTGGCAACTCAGGAGGCTGAGGTGGGAGGACCACTTGAGCCCAGGAGTTTGAGGCTACAGTGAGCTATGATCACACCACTGTACTCCAGCCTGGGAGATAGAGAGCGACCCTGTTTCTTAAAAAAAAAAAAAAAAAAAAAGCAAAATCATGAGATGCCTTTAAGAAACTTTTCAGTCTGGCTGTAGCCTGGAGCATGAGGCTGCAGAGAGGCATGGCATGGGGCTGAGATGTGGCGCAGCCTGACCATAAGCCTTCCTGTGTGCCCAGCTGGCCAGGTCAAGGCTTTGTCTGGGTGAGCTCTCCGCAAGGTGGTGGCTGCAGTCCCACGGCTAGCCAGGTTTATGACCAAATGTTCTTATACCAGTCGGGGAGCTGAGCAGACTCAGGGCCTTTGGGGAGTGAGCAGCTGGTGATGCTGAGAAGTGTCTGCCAGGAGAATTCAGCTGAGAACACTTCCCATTCCCAAGAGGTCAAAAGGCCCTGTTGTTCCTCCCTGGTGGAGGCCCTGAGATCACACTGTCATTCATAATTCACTCAACAAACACTCACTGGGCTCCTGCCTGTGCCAGGCTCTCGGCTAAGCTCTGAGGGTGCAGAAATAAAAAGACATGGTCTCTGCCCTTAAAGGATGCGTGGTTCTGGGGGGAAGGGGAACAGACCGGAAAATCATTACCATCCGGTGGGAGACGGGCAGAGAAGGGGAACAGCAAATCTCCAAAGAGAAGCGGGGATTTGAGCTAGGTTTTAGAGGCTGGTTAGAGTCTGCCAGATGGGAAAGGGCATTCTAGGAAGAAGGAATAGTGTGTGAAGAATGAAGTCATAAAGGGGCACAGCGAGCAGAGGGAAGTGGCTGTGTGTTGGGGTGCTTGGTCAGGGATCGGAGCTCGAGAAACCGGGATTGCCAGGCTGAGGAGCAAGGACGCTCTCCCGAGGTCGGGTTTGGGTTTTATAAAGACAACTCTGGCAGACAGAGTGACTGAAGCTGAGGGCTGGAGCAGAAGGATTAGATCCGAGAGGCACTAAGAGACAGAACTGACAGTGCCAGGGGACCAAATGACTGACTATGGGAGGAGAAACTCATTTGTGTCTTGCTTTTTAAATTGCAATGCTCTGCTAAGTGAACCTCTTCTGCAGAGAGATGTGAGGATTCGATAAGCCAAGGTAAGTGAAAGTCCCTGCCACAGACCCCTACACCCAGTAGACATGGCGTCAACACTCAGTAAGGATCTACCATAGCTGACCCTCTATAGAACTCGATGAGTAAGTGAAGTGAGTAATGAATGAACAAATGAATGAGGAAACTATTTACCTATGAGCCCCCAGCGGGCAGCGTGTTTCTATGCCTCGCCAGAAGTTCTGAGGAGATGCTGTCCAGAAGGCTAGCTTAGTGGTGCGTGTTTCTTAGAGGGGTCTTGGGGGAAAGTCAATTTCAGGGCTGCCTCGGGGCTGGAGGTCCAGCTGGCCCTCCTTGGAGGGTCTGGCCTTCGTTCTTTTGGCGAATGTCAGGTAAGGGAGGAATGACATGTCTACACCTGACTCTGAGAGGCCCCCATCTCTGGAATCCAGGTTTGGACGTGGCTATCCCATCCTCACTGTGCAAACTTCAATAAGTCAGAAGACAACATGTGAGAAATAGAATGAACCTCAGGGGAGTAATTGACATCACTTAGTCACCTACTATGCACAGGCACCGTGGTAGGTGCATTATGTCAATTATCTCATTAAATATAGCAATCCTAAAAAAAGGAGGTTTTATGCATATTTTACCAATCAGAAAACTGAGGCATAGAGAGAGGATGTAACCTTTCCTAGGTCATATAATAATATTCTGAACCAAGTCCAACAACATATAACTGAAGCAACCCATTATACAAAGTTGGAAAAACAGGAAACGTACCTACAATTTCATCATCCTAACACAGCAACTATTGTTTTGCATATCTCCTGCATGTTTGGTACCTGCTCAGAATTTTATTATTCATGCAATTTGGTCTTACTTTCCTCCTTATTTAACATTACAGCATACGCATTTCTCCAGATTACTATGTTGCCTTCAGAACCATTATTTTTCATGGCTACAGACTGACAAATCGAATGTAAACACCAGACTTTATTTAACCATTTCCCATGGTTAGGTACTTAAATTGCTTCCAATCATTTGATATTGTAAATAACCAGTTTTTTCTTTTGTTTAGAATTGTCTCCTTTCGGCATGATTATTTCCTTAGGGCAGACTCCCAGAAATGGAAATACCAGGGCCGAGGGTTAGAACATTTCTTAAGGTTTTTGATACCTACTGCCAAATACCTTTCTCACAGGGCCTTTCTACTTCTCTCCCCATGTCTGGATGCCTGCTTTACTTCTCCCCTCTCCCCAGTTCCCTTGGCAGAGACACAACAGCCCCCTGACCCTGTCTCCTCATCTATGAGATGGAGCAAATGACCCTCCCTGCTGACCTCCTGGGCTGCGGATAAAGTGATTCAAGGCCCTCCAAGAGGCAATACAGCATAGTGGTTATGCTGCATAACCTTGGTGCCAGGCCAGGTTTGAAGCACAGACCTTCTACTCAGAAGGTATATGACCAGGTTACTTAATTTCTCTGTACCTCAGTTTCTTCATCTGAAAAACAAGAGTGATGAAAGCAGTAGCCACTCCTTAGGGTTGTGGATGAGGCTTTAAGGAGAAAGCACAGAGTGAACTGTGGTTGTTAATACCGGTGATGTCTGGTGCAGGAGGCAGCACCCGCAGAGAGAGCTTCAACATTCCTTCCCACAGGGGCCACCTGGAGAGGAGGAGGCCACTAGCCAGGTGCCTGGCAGGCTTCTTGTGGAAACTGCTGATTCAGCTCTAATGGCGTGACCATTACTCCCTCCCTGCGGCCTCTGTACTGTGGGGTCTGGCTCTCTCTTGCCCGCCCCGCCCCCCTCCGCTCCACCCTCTGGCTGCTGTGTCCTGATCTTATCCCTTTTTCATCAGGCTGCCTAACTGACCGGAAAATGCAAACGCATCCCTAAACGCGCAACTCCCCCCACAACCCACGCCCGGCACTCTCCCCCTTTCCCGGAAGACAGGGCCCCAGCGCCAGCCTGACAAGCAGCACTTAATTCTTTATTGAAAACCATTAACTGGAGTTCAGTTCCCTGAGCCCCAGTTTCAAATTACCCACAGGAAACGCCAGACCGGGAGAGTGGCTTTCAAGGGCAGAGCCATCTCCTCTAACAGACTGGCTCCAGGACCCTGGCTGTGGGGACTTTTTTATTTTGAAGAGCAATAACAACAACAAGGACAACAGCAACAGCAGCAGCAATCTCTTCGACCACGCACAAGAGCTAGCAGAGCACCCTCCTCTTCCTCTCTCATTAGAATAGCCCAGTGCAGCAGGTCTGGCAAGAGGTATCATCACCCCGTGACAGATGAGAAAACTGGTGGCCTCAGGGTCACACAGGCAAGCAGAGATTGAACTGGGCTCCAGATCTCCCTGCCAGTGAGCCCATGACCTCCACCCCCTTACAACATTTCACACACCACCCACCATGGGCCCTGACCTAGGGGAGGCACAGCAGGAGAGACAGGTGAAGGTGAGACCCCTGCCTTGCAAAGCTCCCAGTCCTGATGGGGAGGGGGACAACGAAAGAGCCCTGGACTAGCACCTCAGAGACGCTAGTTCTATCCTGGGTCTTCCACTGACTGCCTGGCACATGGTGGGTGTGAATTATTATTCATGGCACATGCAGGGTGGGATACAGATGGGGAAAAGGGCCAGGAGGAGTGAGGGAACTGAAAAAAAGTGTGTCCGCAGTCATCTCTATCAAGATTTCTGGCCGACCACAGAGAAACTTCATTCAGTCATTCATTTTGAGTTGTTTAAGGTTACCTATGTGCCAGGCACTGAGAAAGTACTTTACAAATATTTCTCATTGAATCCTCCAGATAGCCTATTAGGATAGGTACTATTAATATTACTATCACTATTGACCAAGGAGGAAAGTGAGGCTCGGAGAGTTTAGGTAACTGGTTCGTGACTACACATCAGTGCCATGATCTGAACCCGGGTCAGCCTGACAGCATGGTTCCCACTGCCTTTTGTGTTATTAGCACCACTTTGGTTCTATAAACAACTGCATGGTAACCCAAGAAGAGCACAGAGAGAATAACAGACCTGCGTGGTCTCCGGGAAGTTCTCCCAGAGGTGGTGGCATCTGAGTTAAAGGATGGGTGAGACTTGGCCAAAAGGTAGGGGAGAATGTTCCGTGCAGGGCCAGGGCTGGGAAGTATCACAGGACATGGCACATTAAGACAAGTCAGGAATCGCTGAAACGTCTGAATTAAGCACAGGGAGTACAAAAGGACACTGCCCTCCAGGAGAATACAGCCCAGGAAAGAGATGGAAATATGTCAAATGACTTAGTATTTGAGGCAAACTGGGGAAAAATTTTTATCCAAGAACAAAGAGTGTTCTGTTTGTGTATCTCACCTCCCCCTCATAGCAGCCCTGAGAAGCAGCTGAACAAGGAGGCCATTGGCTGGGCGAGGAAAGAGCACTGGCCTCAGAGACCAGGGCCTGCTTCCCAGAGACTGTGCTAGTCACCACCCCTCTGAGTCTGGGTCTCCCTGCTTTACAAAGGAGCCACCAGGACCCACTTCCCAGCACAGTAACTTCCAAGTTACTGTACCTTACAATAGTTTGGAAATAATAGATTGGGTTTTATTCTAGTTTACTTCCTTTTATAAGCGTAGACACTGAGGCTCAGAGACATCAATAACTTGCCTATGGACACACTCAGAAAATGCTCAATCTGAAATTTGATCTCAAATCTGGTGGATCTCTCTGCTTCTCTGTCACGTCCACCCACCAACCCCAGTTTAGCCCCTGAAGCCCAGTGCCGTAAGCCTGCCCCTCTGTCCACATGCCCCTTTCGGGTGGCTGAAGACAACGATTGCATATCCAAAGCTCCACTTTCCTGCCAAACACCACCATATTTTCACCCAGTAGGAATTCCCAACCCTCACCAGGGCTTAGCTACCCTGAGGAAGAAACAGGAAAGAACAAAACAATAGGAAGGAACTCCCTGGTGCCCTGACCAGGGATGAAACATCCCCAGCCTCAGAGCCAGCAGCCGGGCACAGAGAGCATCAGAGGCAGCTAACTCCCCGTGGAAAACATGTCACAGCCTGTTTGCCTCCTCCATTCCATAAACTGCCGTGGCCAAGCTGGACACCAGTTTTGAAACCCAAAGGACCTGTCTCCACCAAACCTTGTCTCTTGTCTGCCCCAGATGGCCCTTCTCTGGGCTGGATCCATTTTCTTGGCCACCTTGCTGAATGCGGTACACTCTCATTCCGGAAAATGCCGACCTCTGCTCCAAGCCGCCTTGTCGGCAGTTTCCCAGACATAGCTCGACTGTTTATTTATTTATTTTTGTGTTAGCAAAGAGGAGAAAATCACATCGGCCTAAAATGAATACTAATGAAATGCCTTCGTTAGCTTCCTCTGTGATAAGAATGAAAAATCGGATTTCCGCAGAATCGCAAGCTATATATTTCTTTCTCCAATTTTTTTTTTTTTTTTTTTTTTTGCCCTTTCCTCTGACAGGAAGATTAGGGACAGCCGAGAAGGAGAGTAAAGTCATTTCATTAAAAATATCTGCATTTTTAAGGATGCCTTTGTTGCGGAGGGACGTGGCAGTGCAATTTCTCCAAACCCACTTTTCTCAGCCTGTAAAGCAAATGTACCTATTTGTCCTCCGCTGCAACAATGCCAGCTGCATTCAATCAACTGAGAAGCTGCAAGCCATAAACCTTCTTCCCCAGCTAAGGGGAGGGGGTGCGGGGGAAGGGAGCAAGCAAGAAAGGAGGCATGCCATAAAAATTCATCAGAATAATGTAGGGATGAGACGCGCTCCGATCGCCGGCAAGCAATCAACCAATCACTCATCCTGTGGCATTTACAGCACGTCTCATTCCCCTGTTCCTTAAGGACAATTGATTTTTCCTGATTCCATTAGCATAACGGCGTGGAAAATGTCTGCAGTGCAATATTTCTGGAAAGTTCCAACAAGTAAGCTGGGCACTGGAGTGTGACCATCTCCATAAAGCTTCCTCAGGCTCTGCGGCAGACGCTGCCACGGCCACCACAAAAGGCCCAGAGAGAATGGTGCAGTCTCCAAAACTTGGGGGCCAAGGGCACCTCAGGGTTGTCAAAATGGGTAATTGGCACCAATATGAAACCTCTCATTTTCTCATCCCTGATCACAGAAGCACTCTTTTCTGCAAGATGAGGTATCATGGGGGTAGTAAGGAGCAAGTAAAACCCACCCACCCCAGGAGGGACCATGTCACAGATACTGAGTCCATTTGTGGCCTTCTAAAGCTCCTGGATTTGGAGCTGAGAAAAGAATGCTTAATGTGATTATTCTTTCATGTGTGAGCAAAGAGGCTGCAGGGGTAGGTGTCAAGGAGCCATTATTAACTCCTCTGTCAGTTGGGTCTCCACTGAGACAGTATATGTATGAAGAGGGAATGTGAGGCATTTGGAGCCATGCAGATCTGGGTTCAAATCCTGGCTCTTCCTTTTATTTTTGTGTATGACCATGACCACAAGCAATTAACCTCTCTGATCCTCAGTTTCTCGTTATGAAAAATGAGAACGTCATTACTTCACAGGTTGTTGGGAGAATTAAATGAGTATATGTGAAAATCCTCTAGCATGGCGCTAATGCATAATGACGATTCAACAAATCAAATTCGCCTCCTTCCCTCTGCATTTCATTTTCCTCCTGCCCACAAGCAGCAGAATTCCCTCAGTGTCAGCTTCAGCTGATCAAGTTAGTGAAACTTTCCTGTGCCAAAGGAAACATATAAAATCAAGAATATTTCCATCTGCTCTTGCAAGCAAGATTAAAACCTGGCTATGTCTTTTAGGGTGTGCTTGGGGAAACTCTTCTTATTCAGTCTCCCTCTCTCTTCTCTCACCCACTCCCCTATTCTCACATCAGACCAGAAGAATCTTTCTAAAACACACATGTGACCTTTTCATGACTCTGCTTAAAACCCTTCGGTGGCTTCTCGCTGCCATCTACTCTCTTCAAGATTTATCTCGGTACACGTGTTCCTAAAATGAAAAATAAAATAAAAAAAAAAGATTCATCTCAGGCTGGGCCTCCTCCAGGAAGCCTTCTTTGGTCCCCACTCTCCTTTACAATCTCACAACCCTTGTGCACATCCCCCACTCTGTGCGCATGTCTCCTCCATCCTAGACTGTGGGCTCCTATGAGCAGTTTCCCAATTCCATGTCCCCAATACCTCTCATAGCACTTGACACTTAGTAGATGTTCAGTCCATGTTTGTTGAGAAAACCAACTTACAAAGGCAATGCTGATCTCATCAGCTGAGGCTCTAGGCTTGCCTCAGCATTTACAGACAGAACTGTGGGCACTGGCCATGGTCCTGAATCTTTAAGCCCTGAGGAGAGAAGAAAGAAATAATAAAGAAATCTTGAGTGTGGTGAAAACAATCTTCGTTCATTCAAATAATCCCAAACAGCCAGCCTTTGTTTGGAAAGCAGAAGGAGGGCTGGGATTCTGGGGGCTTCAGTTCCAATCCTGGCTCTGCTGTGAATACTCTACCCAAGACACAAAACCTTTCTGAATTTCTATTTTTCTCATCTGTCAAAGTGGGGACAAAACCTGACCCTCCCATGTCACAAGATTGTTCTAAAGATAACAAAAGATAATGTCTCTGGATATCTTTGTAATCTTTTTTTAAAGTACCCTCCACGAAAAATTTCAGAGATTTCTCCCAGTCCTTTCAATGCTCATTGTTCAAGGGTTATCTGCGCTGACCTTCTCCACTTCCTCACCTCAGCCCACTCTCATGTGACTTCTGGACTCATCACTCTGACAAAACAACTCTCAATAATGACCTCATGCGGCTAAACCCATTTTTCAGTCTTCATTATAATTGTTCTCCTAGGACAATGTTTCTTGCTCTCCAGCACTTATCCCAGGATATAATTATACATTCATTTATGTGACTGCCTTATTAATACCTTCTCCCCAGCTAGACTGCAAACTCCATGAGGTTAGGAACTGTGTCTGTTTTTGCTCACCATTGCACTCCCAGGGCCTGGCACAATGCTCACAGGAATCAGCTTTCCCCGTGACTTGGCAAGAAGGTAGACAATATGCCCAGAGCAGGCCTGGCCACATCTGGCACTGACTGAGATACCAATAGAAGGCTTGGAACCTCTATAAAAGTCTCAGAGACACCCCCACTCCAATGCCAGAGCTTTTGCCTGATAGGGAGGCCTCTGCCCTCCTGAGATGCGTGGAGAGTATGATGAGGATTGGCATGGTGCCCAGCAGCATGAGCACAAAGCAATCAAGAGATGAGTATTATGGGGTAAGATCTGGGGGACCAATGAGCCCAGTTGCCTTGCTGTGTAGAGAACAAAAACTAAGACCAGAAAAGAAATGTGATCTTGCAGTAAGTTAATGTCATTCATAGTCCAGAAAGAGTAAGAGGCAGGAAATGTGATCTCTCAGATCCCCTGGGCTTTCTGCTCTGGGCCACCATGACCCGTGGGCTGCCCCCTACCATAGCGTGTATCTCCCTGGGTTGTTATTTCCTTTTCCCATGGAGGGCAAGGATAGTGTCTGGTTAATCTTTGTACTCCTTGGGCCTAACCCAATACCTGATACATAGTAGGACTCTATCAATGTTTCTTGACTAGGCACTGGATGGTGAAGAGATTGGGAGAGTGGGTGTCGAGGGGTAAAAAAGGCTGACTGGGAGCCAGCTCAGAACCCCTCTCAGCCTCAGAGATCCACCCTGCCCGAAAGCTTAGTAATGAAGGAATGGTCAACCTCAGGCCTGGATATCTCCAAGATCCAGCAGTGGGCTCCATGATGAAGTCCCTGAAATAGATCTGCTACTAAGTTCCTGCTGAATTTCCAGTCTGTTCATCCAAGAAAGTCAAAGTCATCCCATAATCTCCTAAGAATGAGAGAACTTTGGAGTTTATGATTTGCCCTTACAGGTAACACAAAACACAGAATATTATTTGCATTTGAAAGCCAGGAAAACTGATGTTCTTTTATTCATCCCATAAGGATACAAAATCAGGGTATATTAGTCAAGACTCTCTAGAGAAACAGAACCAATAGGATAGATAGACAGACAGGTAGCGGGATTTATTATGGAATTAGCTCATGCAATGATGGAGGTCAAGAAGTCCCATGACATGCTGTCTGCAAGCTGGAGAACCAGGGAAGCAGGTGGTACAATTCAGTCAGAGTCTGAAGGCCTGAGAACCAGGAGCTCTGATACCCAAAGGCATAAAAAGAAGGATGTCTTAGTTCAAGAAGACACAAAGAATTCACCTTTCCTCCACCTTTTTGTTCTATCCAGGCACTCAACGGATTGGATGATGCCCGCCCACACTGGTGAGGGCAAATCTCCTTTACTCAATCTGCTGATTCGAATGCTAATCTCTTCTGGAAACACCCTCACAAATACACCCAGAAATAGTGTTTTGCCAGCTATCTGGGTATCCTTTCACCCAGTCAAGTTGACACATAAAATTTACCATCACGCAGGGGCTTTGTAGTCAGAACCTCCAAGTATGAATTCCAGCTCCTCCATTTACAGCTGCACACCCTGAGTCTACAGTGTGGATTGATGTGGATATAGAAGATATTGGCTCTGCCTTCAAGGAGCTTATAATCAAGTAGTGGGAAAAAAATACGTCTACAAGAATTCTAATCCCTGGAAGAATATGATTAAAGCTCCCAAAGAAATGGTAGGGGGAGACTCACAGCCAACTGAGAAAAAAAGCTTTATGGAGAAAACAGCTTCTCATCTGAGTCTTAGAAGACACGTGGGATTTCAATGGCAAAGAAAGAGTATTTGTGGTGAAGGAAGGAGGAGCATGGAGCACGTTCCTGGAATGGGAAGTGAGCCTGCTCAACTGGAAGGTCTAGGGATGTGTGGAATAGAAATGGGATCTGAGGCTATGAAAGTGAGCTAGGCCAAAGTAAAGGGAGACTCGACTGCCACTCGAATGCTCAGAAGGGTTAAATAATTTTGTCCAAGAACACAGAGACTCAATGGGATCTAGGACTGGACTCCAGGACGCTTTCCCTTCACCACTCTGCCCTCATCGTCACCAGGAGTAATGGCACAGCGATTGGCAGGGGCGGGGGCTGTCCCGCGTAGAAGCGCTTGAAGAAGAAATAATCAGAATTAGTGTGGCTATAGGGGAGGGGCTCAGAGACCTCGTTTGACAAATTAAAAAGTGAATTACAGGATGAAAGCAAGGAAATGTGTTGTGCCCCACATCTCTACAAGTGGCATGTTCTATTCCCATCAAAGCCATGCTTAGAATACTCACTTCTATGAATGGATATTAATTTTTGCCATGTGCACGTGGTGTTAATACACTTACTATCAATTGAACATCCCCGTGACATTTTTACTTTAGAAATAATTACCTTTGCTAAGACTTTTAATGGAAAACACAAATTTCCAGTTAGCTCACAAGTTCTGAATTTTTGCAAATTGTGAATGTTAGTGGAGAGAAATTGACATTGAAACCAGGTTGTTTGGTTGAGATATTAAGCAGTTTTTTAATGTTCTATCAGAATATTTTGGATACCAAACATGAGCATGAACTCAGTCAGACTCAGGTCCAAGGACCCATTGAGACTCTGCCTGTCTGTGTAACCCTGAGACCTTCTCTCTACCTCTCTGGTCTCATCTCATATTCTGAATATAAAGTAAGTCAGATGATGGATTTGGAGTCCATCATGGATCTCATAGTCTAGAAAGGGAAGATAGGAAAGAAACAAAATGGGTGAAATAGGATGCCCCACCTCTGCAGGGAGGGTTCCAGACCAGAGATAGATAGCTATTTGGGTAATGATGCGAGGCATGAGGCTACCTTCTCCTCCTGCCTCCCTGAGAGGTACTAAGCTTAGCCTTTTATGTAAGTTATTTCTTATTGTTGTGAAATAGGTTATTATGTCTCTGCTTAACACAAGAGGAGACTGAGGCCCAGATAGTTATTTGCCTAAGGTCATATGGCAAAGAAAGGTGCAGATGCAGATTCAAAGCAACGCCTCTCTAAGGTCAAAGGCTGGACACTCGTCTCTACCCTATGCCACCTTCCCCTTGAAGCCTGGCAGGTGTCACTGCGGAAATCTAATTTGCATATCCACCTTGGAATTCTGGAATAGTAGGAATCTTTCCGTGGTGGGGCTCCAAGAACCTTGAGAAAAATGGTAAAGGGAACTTTGGGACAAATGCTCACATAAGAGTCCCAAACCAGAAGAAGAAATAAAGTCTGTATCCACCCAGAATGGAGGACTGAGGTGGAAGCTCTTACCTCTTTGAGGTCTTATTGTGGAAACACTAAAGAAGCCCCAAGTTTCCCAAGACTAGGAGGGGAGCTCCAGCTCAGGAATTCAAAAGCAAAGTGGTGAGGAGGGGTACTGCTGGTCCCAGGCCAAGGCTCTCAACCACTTCCTGCTTCACACCAGGATGGAGTGAGACTCACGGTGTGCCTGAGGATGGGGGTGGAGACTAAATGTACCTGGCTGTGGAGGGGTCTAAGCTAGGGGAAGAAGCTGAGAATTTAGCAGAGCCGGATGCTCATCCTCTTAGGAAGGCACAGCCCTGATCAAGGAAGAGCAGTGCCCAACTCTTCCGAATCCTTCAAAACCCTGCTTAGACTTCATTGTCATTGAGATACTTTCCATGACCTCTTCCCTAGGCTTGATTAATCGCTCCCTCTGAATTTCTGTTGTGACATCTTCTTAATCATATAGCCATTGTCAGTGTACATGTCTATCTCTGGGTACAGAATGAGAGATTCTCTAGGGCACAGAACTACATCCAAGGCATCTCTGTGTCCCCAGGGCCAAGCACAGAGTCCCGCTTGAGTACAAGCTCAGAGACTATTTGCCAAACTGGATGACAAAGAGAGTGAGCATCCAGAAGAACTGCAGAGGCGTGCGAAGATCGGGAGGGTGTGTCTGT